>CAJQZP010000907.1:1272500-1544532 GCA_907164705.1 Parnassius apollo
CAAATTGTAAGAAAAAAAATAGCGTGAAATGTATCTTTGACATAATAAAATAAAATATATAACTTCAAAGAACCTTAAACCACAATATATTAAGTATCCCATCAATGATCTGCTACTGGTTGAAAGCAATTATAACCAAATAAAATAATAAGTGTAACTACAAACAAAAACTGCTAGATAGAGAATATTAGTGTTGTTCAGATAAGGAAGTGTTTTGGCGCCTAAATATTACTATTTTAAACCTTATGGCTTTGGAGAGAGACCGCATATTATTTTGTACAGCGATAACACTTACTACGTATCACATTTGACACAATTGTAACAAGAGTCACGAGCTATTACGTAATTTATATAGGTATATTGAGGTACAAACAATCCATTAGGTTTCACGTGGAATACTAAAATATTTTTTTTTGCGCAGATTAGATTTTGTGTTTATCTTTTTAGGTAGGATTTATATGCAGACTTGAATAAATACATATTTAACTATCATACACGGGAAACAAGGTGGTATAACATAGGCCAACGTGTTAATATTTATAACATGATTATTTGCTTACCTCGTTTAATCGCAAACATGATAAATGATGGTCATTACCTAGGGTATTGCTTTTTTCTTATTGCTTATATATTTTACATAACTAGTTCATTGCTATTTCAATGTTGGGTTATTTTTTTAATAATAGGTCACCTCGTAAAATTTTCCTGATACGGAATTAGGTGAAATATTTGTTGATAATTTTTTCAGAACTCTCAAACAAAGTGATAAAAAAATTCCCTGTTTTTATTGATGTATTTAAACTTTATTTTATTTATTTATTTCATAGACATGGTATAATATGTGGTTGCATTATAACTTTGAAGATCATTTACATATCTTACCGGTATCGGCGTAGAAACTAGAAACATCAAAATTATCAATTCTTAGTTTTTTACAATGTCTGTGATAAGATGTCAATATAATAATATTATGTCAATCCAATAACAATAATTACAGCGCCTAATTAACCAATTGTGAAATATAACAACTTAATAATAAAAGCTTCAATTATTACGAATAGTAATTGCATAATTATTATGTATATTATGTACCTACAAAAACATCACGTGCTTTTAGCATCACGCTTAAATTGAGTCGATTGTCTGCAATATGAATTGAACACATTATAGCATTAAAAGGGTATAATTTATTTCATCAGGTAAACTTTAAAAAAGGTTAAAATATTTTAATTGTCTTATGAATTTATTTTATTTGATTCTTAAAAATTAATGTGTTTTGGTCAATATTTATGTTTAAGCAATAATACGTATCATTACAGACCATCACAAGCAAACTGCTTGACATAATCCTCCTCTACAGATTGCCACAAAAGATGGTGACTGGCTCACTACCACTTCTGCTTTATTATAAAATTAACGAAGACATTGAACTTACAGTCCACCTGAAGATGTCTACTGCAGCTCTTGCACAACTGCACCAACTTCAAACGAAAAAGGCTGTTGCGTTATCACCTCTGAGGACTAAGACGGAATGCCTTACAGGCTGTTATTAAACTGGTAAAAATTACCCTCTGTACCCTTCAGACCGGACCTAAGCAGTGCACGTAATGCTTATCATAAGCGGCAAAATAGATAAGGTCAATTTCTACCTAGACCGAAAGATGGTTGGTAAGTCCGTCAGCTTGCTAACCGTAGTAACTTTTTTCGTCAAGTAGTACTTTTTTTATAATTTTATTATCATATCGCGTTAACATTGTAAATATAATTAAATGTATAATTAATTAGGTGTTAAATACTTCAATATATTCCCTGAAAATAGTGTTAGAATTGAAGCATGAGAGATTTCAGTCTCTCATTCGTGGGTAACGTAAGAGACGACAGAAAAAAATGAGAATATAAACAGCAGGTGGGAAACAACATATTATTTCTTATTACAACTCAAAATTAAAAAAAAAACTGCGTTTCTGAATCTGAACCCATTTGCCAAATGTCACAACAATCAACAATCTATAAGACTTGACAGGTTTAATGATGTAGGTGATAATACAGAATATTATATTAAATATTTCATTAAGTAAATATTATGAAAATATGTCAACCTAAAAGCTTCATCCTTATAGAAACTACCTTAGGCTTTCATGTATAATTAGTTAATTAGGGATCTGTCATTATATTGTTTATTAGAGAGTAAGCTATAAATTAAAAGCATAAAATTAAATTATCAATTACTTGAAAAACATAACAATGCATAACAAAATAATAATATAGATCACAAAGCTCTGTAATATTACAAAAATATAAAACTTGTTTAGCTAATGTAAAAGCAAACAAGAAACATTGTACTCTACCCCTCATCTGGAGTAGCTCGGCTAAGCAACTAAACTTCACAGTCAAAAATGATAGTGAAAGAAGCATCGTGAGGAAACCTGCATGCATGCGTGAGGAATAAAATTTCGAAAACACTTGAACTAACTACGCATACTAGAGCAACGCAGTGGACTAATTACTTCATAACTCTCTAAGAAATTAGGAGGAGGCCTGAGCCCAGCAGAGAGATTATGTATACAGTGCGGCTGTAACTAACTTAAAAAGACGATGGTGCAGTGTGCCCAAATTGATTACGCCAACCTCCCAACTTAAAAACGAAAATTGTAGTAATTTCTCGTAATCATTTAGCATAATTTGAAATATTTATCAATTTTTGACGTTTGGTTTGGAACAGTCCCCAGTTCCACTTGACAGTTGCATTCCTCCACAAGCGATTGCTTGCATGCTATTAAATTCTCGATAGCTTGAAACTTATTAGATAGATTTGTTATGTTCTTGAATTCTTCGTGTGTCGCAATTCAAAATATTCCGCTGCCTGCAATGTCTCAAACCATTGTAATAGATACGAAGTGAGTGATGGATGAGCTCTTATCAGTATTGATAACCTTCGGTCGCTTGTCTTCCCCGAGTCCCTCTGCAAAAAACTTATAAGTATATTCAAACGTTAAGTATTTGCTATAATGTGCTCAGAATGTTCTTTTAGTATCGTTTAGGTTTAGAAGTTATTGTTATTAAATAGTTATATTACAAAAGAATACCTTTAATATTAATAAAATACTTAGTTTAGAAATTAATGTTTAATTGGTAATTTTTTGACATGCGTGACATATATTAGCGTATTAATTTACCTTATAACTGGGTATTGTAGCTTTAAGTGAGCAATTTAACGTAGAAATATAATATAATATGTATACATGCATGTAATTGTAGATCCTGTGGAACTGCTCTGAAATTTTGTATTTAGATAATGTTTTACTTTTAAGTTTATCTGGATATGTGTCATCTCTGAGAATTTTTTTTTCTTCTAACACAGAGTAAGGCTCGGTCGTCCAGATACTAATACACGAACGCAAGCTGCGCGTGTTTCCCAAATGTTTGCCATTTGTTTTTGTATTGTATATAAAAAATTGTACACGCCTTGACTCACGACCGCCAAGCTATGGCGCGGATCGCGAGCGTACTTTTGTTTTCTGTACTCATTAGTGAACTTGGCGTTATCGCCCGCGACTAATGGCTGCATATCAAATATTGACTGTTTCACTGTCGGATTACGTCATCCAATATCCTCAGACGCGTTATAAATTCTATTGATGCTTTGCCAGAGCCCATTTTTTTTTTTGATAAGTTCCGATGCTTCAGTAATTTACGATATGTGATGGCACTTATCATTTTTTATTTAATAAATAAATATTAGTAAGAATTATAGAAATCGATTTTGATAAAAAAATTCATTCGGTGAAATTAATTGACAAAAAATTCTTTGGATACATCAATATCCAATGATTTTTATCAATACAGCTTTGATTACAAATTTCTCAGCGTAACAAGTCAAAGTAAACTATAAACCTCTGATATATATTACTACTATATTAAATCAAAGAACAAATTCCGTCCATGGATTATTGTCTTTAATTAATGCAAATGTTTTGGTTACGTTAGTATTTAAAGTGTATCCATATATGTAGATAACAAAACATAACTACAGATAATAATTATACACACACATGGTAAAAATTTGATGATTTAAAAAAACATGTTGGTGATATTATTGCAAGTAGCAACAACGCTAAGAACCAAACGCAATAATTATTAGACCCTTAATTTTCAACGACCATTCAACAAAAAGCACAACACTATTAAGTATTATTTTACACAACTAGTAGTAATATTTTTTATGTTTTTTTTAATGAAATACAAAAGTTTGAATCAGTCTGTAACAATTTAGATGAAAATTTGTACGTAGATCATGTTTTACTTTTCAAGTTTATTTCGATAGTTTTTATCCCTGAGATAATTTATTTTTCTAACGCTAGTCAAAGAGCCCGGTTGTCTAAGTGCTACAATCTAATATAAAATTGATTGTACTTGTCTGAGTCTGACGTATAAAAAAGCGACACCTGATAAAAACTTGTATCAAAATATTTTCCTGTTATTGCAATTACCCGTCTAAATGGAACATTTTAACAAAATTTATTTGAATCTTTGTCCCGTCATTATAATATTAATTGCCTTACTTTGCTAATTTCAAAGATTAAAATCTGTAGGTATCGTGTTTGCATAGATGATTTTTAAATATTTTTTTTTATTTAATATATGATTTAAATATCCGCATGCGTTTAGTTTACAATTGTTGTACAAAGATTTTTAGTAAATTAACTTTTGACAAAGACAAGTGGTTATGAATGAAGTTATCGATTTACATAAATACGACATCGAATTACCGGTTTTGACCTTGGTATTCGATTCCACTTTTGATTTTTTTCAACCCACTGCCCTGATGGAGTGTTATTATTATAGAATAGAATCGAATTGGGCGAGTGATAAGAACCGGAGACCCTTTATGTTGTCTACTATTAAAGATGTCTACTATTAAAGATTCTATTAAAGACATTTCATGTTAGTCCTCAGGGGTGACAACGCATCTACATTTTGATCGTATATGTAGGTGTCTATAGGCTGTAGCGTAAGGTGGATTGTTTTACCGTAACTTCTATTAAACAATTGTTTAAATTTTGATTCCTAGTCTAGGATACATCTAGGTGATTTTCTAATCTATTTATCATAACACGGTCTTACCTCTTACTTTTTTAAGTATATAGTGACCTTTTAGAGTCCACTCTATAAATTTCCAGTAGGAAGTTAAAAAATATTTAAACTGGAATAAGAAATTGAAAAATTTAATTTTTGCACATTAAAAATGTTCGTATTAAAATCTTCATAAGTAAACAATATAGTTTATCAATAATTGCAAATTTCGATTTATTTACCATTTTTTCAGTTTATTTTATCATGACAAAATAACTGATGCACCAGCTCTGATAAAACTTAACCAAGTTCTAATTATATTTTGCTTCGAAAGAAACCAGAACGACAACGGTATAATGTTCTTGAGATAATGTGAGGTGAAAATTATCAATGATTACCAACTAATACTTGCAAATGTGTTCAATGCGTGGAGAATTTTCAAAATCTGGACTTTGAAAAATCGGGTCTATGACAATAAATTCCTGCGCAAAATAATTTAAATTATTATGTATATTATGAAAGCAAGCGGAATTTCCAAAGTTCATAACAAATATTGATACAGTACGATAAGGCGACCCCGCATTGTCTTTTACACAGGTATCAAAGCCAGCCTTTACAGGTGATAGCGTAATTTGATTCGTCATTACCTAGTAGATTGTAGAGTTATCTTCAAATGCGGTACTTTTATTGTACCATTAAAGTGGTATTTTATTATATAACAATTTAATATCTTGTTAAAATTAGTATGAAAAAAATTACCTGAATAAAAAATACGAGTACGTAATTTGAAAACTTTTAGTCCGCTGACACGCAATGTAAAAAAAAATAACTGTATTATGAATTATTTTCTGTAGTTCAGAGTTTAAAGTGTTCGCTGCTAATTCTGTGGCTTTTAAGTACTCGTAAACGTACAAACCAGGACATAAGAAGTCCACCAAAACGCTCTCAGTAATAGGAGAAAACCTGGTTCGAGTAGTACGGCACAAATGATTAATACTATCTGATTTTTATAACTGTAGGGGAGTAGAGGTCGGCCTAATTTTTATTCAAATGCCTCAGACAAACGTTTTTACGTGATAGAGCAATGCTTCAGCTATATTAGTAGTATAGTTGTAGCATCGACCTCGACCGGGGAAGGACCACGCTCTCACCTAATAGCAGCGCAAAATAGCAGCTTAACGCTGCTGTGTTTCGTATGACGAGTGCAGAGAACCGGAGACTCTTTTTAGTGGAAAGGAGGCATTCCATCTTATTCCTCACGGGTGACAACTCATTTGCATTTTGATTCGTAATCTAGGATAGATGTAGACGTCTATGGGCCACAGCAACCACTTACTTTTAGGTGGACTGTGTGCTCATTTGTAACCAGTATTCTATTAAAAAAATGTACAGATGCTTGGAGGCAGTAATAAAAACCAAGGCATACCACAAAATAAAACCTTCCTACGCGCAAATCTACAACTACTACTACCACAGAAGTAATAATAGTACTACGTATTACTATGTACTAACAATTAAACATTGAACAGTAAGGCTTTCAATTAAGTTACACAAAGATAAATATTTTAATAATATAGTAATGTCAACTCGAAAGCGGAAAATAGCAATTAAATTACTCATAAAGAATAACAATAGTAATATATTTAAAATTTTAGTTTTTAACTAATATTCTCCGTATAGTGGCTGTGTAAGAAAGTTCACTACGCTATGTCCCGTGGATGTCGTAAAGGGCGATAAATGGAAACAAGCCAGGATATGGGCAGCAACGATTTCCTGATAAAAACTACCCGTCTACCTAGCGAGGCCACTGTGCCAAATATCCTATCTATGGGGGAGGCCTATGTTCAGCAATGGACTTTGATAGGATATAGCGGTAACGGTAAGCTGAAAATATGAAATGATATACATTGTTATATTTGGTGTAGGCTGTTGAATACTTGTTTCTGTTCGTATATTTTTAATTTCATTACTTTAGAATTTTAACAAATCGAAAGTACGTGCCCAAATTATTGACTTGGATCTCGAACTTTCGGAATGGCACTTTCATACGAATGAAATTTCGTAGGGATGCGAATGAATGAAACTGTTCGGCTATTCTCGCTTCCGTTCGGGTATCTCCGGCTCTCAAGGTCACGAAAGGAGGGTACGACCCCGTTTCCACGGGGATCGATGGGTGCGCCTCTAAACCACCCACAAAATCGGGTACACGGGTGTTTCAGGTCCGTTCGGCGTGCGTTTTCAATGTCAAACGACTCGTGTCGGTTTCCGATTCTGGGAAAAATTTCGGTGGTTATTGCCCGTTTACGTGACTCTTGATTATTACATGTAATGTACCCTAACGGGTTATAGTGATTCCTCGACGAAAGTCCGTGCTTTGACTGAGTCTTAGTTTTAACATTTATTAAATTGTGCATCTTATATTTCCATATTATATAATTTTACTACTAATATATGTATATTGATTATTACTATATTCTTATATTTCAGATTATAGAAAAGTGTAATTTGAATGGATATTTTATTTTATAAGATTATAAACTTGAAACTTATTTATAAACGGTGACTCTTTTTACTGGAAAAAGGCATTCCGTCTTAGTCCTCAGGGGTGACAATCTGCATTTTGATTCGTAATCGAGGATAGATGTATGATGTCTATGGGCCACAGCAAACTATGCTCGTTTGTCACCCTATCCTATAAAAAAAATCTTTAATCATCCTATGGCATATTTGTGACTAACGAAATATCCGACTAATAGTCGTATTAAGGAAATAGAGTAAATGGGGACTTGCACTCTATTGTGAAGAGTTAAAATGTGTCGAAAAAAGGCACGTATGGCAATTCACAACGCTGTGTTGGTCCCTACTTTAACGTATGGTAGTGAAAGTTGGGTGTGGCAGAAGAAGCACGAGAGTAGAAAAAACGCAGTAGAAATGCGGTCGTTAAGGAGTATGTTGGGGCTGAATCTGAATGACAGGGTAAGAAATTGTGTAATAAGAGAAGAGTGTGGTTTGCAAGATGATGTTGTGGCCAGGATTAAGAAAGGAATGCTTCGGTGGTTTGGTCATGTGGAAAGAATGAATGAGGAAAGAGTGACAAAGAAAATTTATGTTGCAGAAGTGAATGGCAGAGTGGAAAGGACATCCTAGGCGAAAATTTATCGACAAATTGGCGATTTATTGAAAACGGCATTAGGAGTACCCTTAACCGACGAGCATGCATGCGTAGGTGTATGGATGTGAAGGAGGCAAGAGAGGTGTGTCAGGATGGTGCCAAATGGAAGTCTGTAGTCTCTGCCTACCCCTCTGGGTGACAGGCGTGAGTGTTTATGTTATGTTATGTTAGTCGTATTATTAAAATGAATAAAAACCCAGTAGCCGTGCAGTTGCAGTGTGAGAACACCACCCCATATTTACCCGTGGGTGTCGTAAAAGGCGACAAAGGAAAACTAAAATAGATGGGTAGTAGCATTTTCCTGATAAAAAAAAAACTTAAAATTATAAAAAACTGTGATTGCCAACCCGCAGCCAGGCATGGCAACTGTGGCAAAACCCCTATGGACAATCTATGGGGAGACCCATGTTCGACAGCGAACCTTTATAGGCTTTAATGAATGTCTGTAATAGCGTTGTAAATGAAAATATACATATAATACGCTTAATCATTACGAATTAAAATGACAGCGATCTCAATCGTCTATGGATCAAAAAACTTTATGCGACTGCAATTACAGTGGTATGTAATAAAATTCTAGTGTTCCTTACAAGTCTTCCTTATAAGCCCTTATAAGTTGATAAAAGTTACTATTAAATCGAAACCATTGTGCGTTCTCCCACGATGGACTGTGGTTACGTCGTTGTACCATACACTTTGGATGCATTTATCTAAATGAGTTTTAATACTTTTTATGTATATTATTCACGTTAACCGTTGGGCTTGGAAAATGGCACTATCAACTTTCTTTAGGCGTCAATCTACGTACCTATGTATATGTCATTTGAAACACTTAATTACTGTTTATGAAGTTTTAGTTACTATTTTTAAATTTAGAAGTACTCATCATTTTTTGTTGTAAATACTTATCATTGAATTAATTTTATCTGTGGACCTCAGCTGTACGTATGTGTGCATATAGGAGAACAAGGAAGAAAATAAACTCTGCCTTTGACGATTGAACAAAAACCACCTCCGTACTTAATACAATTATGTGCAATTTAGTGTACAATTATGGTTTTGACCTTAGTAGGGCAGAAGTTTCCGAGATGGTTGGAGAGGATGTAACCTAAAACAACCTCCTTGTAAAAATCTCATATCAAAATCGTCATAAACTCAACTGCAACGTATTATTGATATAATACAAAAAGAGCCCGTGTTCAGAATTGATAAACCCAAAGCCCATGGACACACCGTCTTACGCTTACCGCCGTATTATCCAGATATTAACCCCATAGAGTTTGTCTGGACTGACATTAAAAACAACATAGCCCAGAACCATATTAACTCTTCACTGAAAAGAAAAAAAATTGGATCAATCGTTTTCAGAGTTACGGCATATGTACTTAATGTTAACAACGGAGCCATGTGATCAAATAAGTCGTATATCCTGAGTTATAAGTTATAAGTCTAGCCGAATCTTATATTTATGGAATCAAAAAAATTACGGAATCTGATATTTATGAAACCCAGGAAATGAGCCTGAGTTCTAACAGTAAGATTGTAAAAAAAAGGGGAATTTACAGTGATAATAACTCCTAAAAAAATGTCCTACTAGGTTTCTTGCTGGTTCTTTCCAGGAGGTAATTTACACACAGCAGCATTGTGCTGCTATTTCACGTTGGGACTATGAAGTCCCACAACGTACATTATATCTGAGTGAAACCCAGAACATATGAACTTTGCTTACTCTTTTTTGACTTATTGCCTAGCGGAGGGAATGACATTTCTAACAGGTTTATTGTAGAAAAGATAACATAAGAAATGTTTATTTTTTTCTTATGCGCTTTTAGCAAATGACTAACGTTTTGCTTCCCTTCTCCAGCTGGACAATCCAAATAATAACTTAATTAAAAATAAATGCCGTGAATTAAAAATAAAAAAGTAATCACGTACGCTGATTCTTGTCTTTTCTTCTGGTGCGAAGGTTGGCAGAGAGCTTACTGAACTCCGCTCTATTTTTCGCGAGGTGAAATTACAAAAAAATTATACGTACGCTAATTACGCAATTAAAATTCTAAAAAAATGTTATTTATATAAAGTATCATCATTATCGTTATGCCAAGCAGAGAGCCATGCTTCAGCTATATTAGCAGTATAGTTATAGCACGAATGAGTCGGCTCGACCGGAGAAGAACCACACTCACACAGAATACCAGCGTAAAATAGCAAATAACCACCATTTTTGTCCTCACGGGTGACAACGCATCTGCATTTTTATTCGTAATCGAGGGTAGATGTCGAAAGATGTCTATGGGCCACAGCAACCACTTCCCATCAGGTGGACTGTGTTGTCATCGGGTGCGTTTGGCAGAAGAGAGCGCTAGCAAGCGCTTATAAGCGCTGAAATAGTTTTCGGCCAGGACACGATTGCTACTTCAGTAGCGCTGACACAATCCGCCATTTTGCTTATTTAATTTGTTTGTTTTGAAGTAGAGTTTATAAGTTGTTTTGCGCAATATTAGTTTTAAGTAATATAATGACACGAATAAACATATACATGTTATTAAAAATTCATGATTGGTAAGTTTTTAATATGAATACTTTACAAACATATTTTTAAATTAGGTTAGGTTCCCCGGTTAAAATTAACATCGTGTCCTGGAGGAAAAAGGCTACTTACGATTTGACAGCGCTTACCGCTTACGATCGCCATTTTGCTTACAAGCGCTTGCTAGCGTTTTTTTCTGCCGGGTGCGTTTGGCAGAAGAAAGCGCTAGCAAGCGCTTATAAGCGCTGAAATAGTTTTCGGCCAGGACACGATTGCTACTTCAGTAGCGCTGACACAATCCGCCATTTTGCTTATTTAATTTGTTTGTTTTGTAGTAGAGTTTATAAGTTGTTTTGCGCAATATTAGTTTTAAGTAATATAATGACACGAATAAACATATACATGTTATTAAAAATTCATGATTGGTAAGTTTTTAATATGAATACTTTACAAACATATTTTTAAATTAGGTTAGGTTCCCCGGTTAAAATTAACATCGTGTCCTGGAGGAAAAAGGCTACTTACGATTTGACAGCGCTTACCGCTTACGATCGCCATTTTGCTTACAAGCGCTTGCTAGCGCTTTTTTCTGCCAAACGCACCCATCTTTATCATATATGAAAAAAGCACTACGTTCATAATTGTCACAAATTTTTTTAATGACTGAACTAAGAATGAAGAGATAATTGCCTGACAATTTTCTTACTATTGTCTCAAAAAAATTCTAAAATCTGATATGCAAGATTCACTTCAAGATTCTGTAATTATAAATTCACACTGGTTAGATCACGCGTTATATGCCCATTCATAAAATATAACGTGTTTGACTACTGTGAAAATTAAAATTCATTTAAATTCAATACCCTCAGCCGATAGGTAAATGGCGCGATAACCGTTTACTTCCTACTTGATAGGGTTGTCCCTCAATCATGGCTGCTAATCCGAATTTTAACAAAAAAAAACCTGAAATGTATGTGATATGTGAGTATTTAATCAGGTTTAGTTTTATCAAAGCATAAAAACAATAAATTTAGATTTTAAGAACCATAAACAATTTTTATTATATTTCCAGCTCTACTAGCCTCATGCATAATTTATAATAATTATAATTAGTACACTAAACAAACTAATAAATAACTCCTGAAGCGAGTGAATGAGATAAAATAATCATTAGAAATGTTTATTACGTATCCTATCTCCACTAAAATTAAGGAAAGAAAATAATTCTGTCATAAATATATTTAATAACAAAACCTTTAACTTTGTGTTCAATAGTTAGAATTGAAACTTACTAAATAATTTTAGTTTACATTTTAGAACGGGTGGCGTTCACCACTTCCCAGGTGTTTTTATTATTTATACGAGTATACATTACTTAAAATAATTTAAACACCTGTTTGGAATTTATATTCGATACACGTTCAATTTTATTTACATATTTATTTATCTATTTTTAAATCGGTGCACTACCAACATACCTATGAGTTACTCATTAAAAATTATAATGTAAAATTAAATTATTCTGATTTAGTTGAACAAAACTTTTACATTAAAATTATTTAATATTATAATAAAATATATCTATATACTCTACTACTTGGTCATTGTTAAATTATAAAACACTCGATAAGAAATTCAACATTTATTTATCCGAATAGAAAAAAAAAAAAAAAAAAAATATCCCAAACAAGGAAAAAAAAAAAAAAAAAAAAAATGACCCACACCCCACCCAATAATGATTCCATAACTTGTCAGTTTCAATAATGGCAGATATAAGAATTTTCTTTTACTTTGCTTCATCGTTTAATATCAATTCCATCGGTAGCCCTGTTTTCGGATCGCGTAAAGCCAGCTCGTTGCGAAACCGTGGCGCGTGCATTGTCTATCCACTTCCTCGCACTACAACCTTGACTGTGACGCACCGGTCGCCTCCGCCGCGGACGAGCACTGCACAACAACTATCAGGACTCCTCGGAAATTGCGTCTCTTGCTAAACTTGCCAACAATTTAATCTGCAAATATAAGGTATATGTGCTTGCGTTTTTATACGAACCGTAACAATGAAACTGAAAACACAAATGAAAAACTCATGAAATCAAAAATCACAACTTTGTCTTTTGCTATTTATTATTATGTGATAACAATAATATTCGATTTGTTTTTAGTATATTATGTAATGAAATTATTGAAAGCTGAAATTTTTTACAAGGTACGGATGCATTATGATATCGAGTATCGAGTATTGTTAAATTATTGATGTCATAAATTCCTCCTACAGTTGTCTACTATTACGTAATAAATTCGTCTTAATGCTCTTCAAGCAAGCATTGTATAATGTTTTGTGGGGGTCAAATCGGTATAACTGTCTCAAAATATAACCTATGATACTCCGAAGATGAGGTCAACAAACATTAATACACCATTTTCATCATTGTCATCATCAAATATTGGAAATTTTTGGGTTTACTAAACGAGCTTGACTCATGACAAAAAAGAAATCCTGTCCAGAAATAGGCCGGCATAGACCCTGGAATTGAATAATAATTCCATTTCTTTAATTTCACCTATATTTATTGTTTTTGCTGCCTAAGAATACAATTAGAACAACAAAACTGCTAGGTTTAGCCAAGTTTTCTACAATCATTAAAAGAAACCTATAAAAATAATAGAAATGACATTTCTAAGCGTTAAGTTTCGTAACTATCATGTCACTTAACCTTGATTATATTCATAGTTATGGATTTCTGTTAGCATCAACTCTCTAACCAAAAAAGTAAGTAAAAGTCAACTTGTCTAACCCCGCTGATTCTGTTTTAATAAGAATTCTTTATCTACGTTTATCATAAAAAAGACAAAATTATAGTAAATACTATAGAAGGAAAGAAACTCGTTCCTCCAATTGTTTTATTTAACTTAAAACAAAATTATTTTCACCTCAAATAATTACGGGTAATGGGCATTTTTAAGTTTGAGTCAAAACAGCTTACATACAGCGAAAATCCTTTATAGGATTTTTTTATACATTCAATTATGTATATTATACTTTCTTGTAACACTAATTAAATATTATAATGCAAGCAAGTTAATTATGATTCAAAGCAAAAAAACGAGCACCACGAATTTTGTATGAATTAATGAGAAATAATGAATTATTAATATTTTTGTTTAGTTGGATTTTGATTCTCAAGGGCAGGTGACCACTTATTCTGATATATTAATTCGACGAACACGCAAATTGTTTCACTGTTTTAAATTAAGGATTCTATTATTTTATTTAAACTCATTTACTTTTATATTCACTTATCATTAAAAAGTTTATATACTATTTTATGTATTCATCACAGTTTTTTATATAAAATTATAGTGACTATACACGTAGACATCTTTAACTTACTTCAAAAAAAACAAGTCAAAGACAGTCTGTAATTTTACTTTCTTTTATAGAATAAGGGTGACAAACGAGCACACAGTTCACCTGATTGTGGGTGGATGCTCTGGCCCATAGACATTTACATTTATCCTCGATTAAGAATCAAAACGCGGATGCGTTGTCACCCCTGAGGACTTAGATAGAACGCCTCGTTTCCAATAAAAAAGGGTCTTCGGATCTCTACACTCACTATACAAAACACAGCAGTATTAAGCTACTATTTCACGCTGGTATTCTGTGAGAGCGTGGTCCTTCCCCGGTCGAGCCGACCCACTCGTGTTACAACCATAATATAGCTCGTAACACGTGGTAGAGTCACGCTGCAGCTATATTACTTCCGATCCTTTAAGTATAAACGTGTATAGGTTCAATCAAAGCTACCTTACCATCAAAAATCGAAACACGACAGTGGTTGCTGCTTGATGACAGAAATAGGTAAGATGGTAACCTATAATAGACGTTCTTCGAGACAGAAGAGGAGCCTTACCTCTACGTATAACTTTATCTTCATTAGACTGTCATTTTACGGTCTTTACTGTCATTTTACTGTCACTTTATCTTCATTTGTTGCAGTGTCTCTCAGTCATAAAACATACGTTGTAGAGTGATTAATATCGTTTCAAATTTTGAAGAACTTTATTCTTTGATTAAGAATCATAATACATAACTATATAAACATTCAAATAAATATATCGGTACGATGGGTACGATACGCGCAAGCTATTCTAAGTTAATTGTACTATGTCCATAACCTTTGCGTAACGTAAGTGCAAGCAATAAGTTGACAAACTTTTAGCGCCATCTGATGAATGGTATGGCAGCGCATAACATACGAATAAATAAACATTAATTTTTATATATTACATTACATTGTATGTTGTGATTTATTTAAAAATAATATGGTATGTAATATATAATAAATATACATCAATAAATTTGTAACACGTTTTATTAAAAAAGTGTTTGCTCTCAATATAGAGTGTATGATAATTAACAATTTTTTATTTTAAATATTATATCAAAAGCTAACCTTTACTGTGTCCTTAGCTTACAGAAACGTTTCAGTTCCATAAAATGTTAGTTCTGACGTAAGTATAGTCGGAAATTTTATAAATGAAAATATCACGGTCAAATAAAATCGAGAAAGTTAGTCCTGCTTACGTCCGCAACGCAACGATACTCATAGAATTACAAATTAATTATAATATTGCAAGACGTAAATGTTTACAAGAATACTAGTAAAATGCTTACCGTGTAGAGACGACGTAAGTATATCGTTTGCCCCATATCATCCCGTGGGTGTCGTATGAGGCGACACAAGGCGAATGACTGCAGCATCCTTTAATAACTGGTGAAAATAATTTCAACTGCTGTTTCCAATCGTGACCTTTGAAACAATCTGCAGAGGATTCCGGAGGCGTATTCCCGGAGATGTGCAGCTGAGCACTTTTAATTGGCTGTAATAAATGAATGACCTTAGACAATTAAAAACCTTATTAATATCTAGTATTAAGATCAATTTAGTTCAATCCAATAGTAAATTGTCGTGTGGTAGCGGCGCAATACAATCCACCCATTCCATATCTTCCCGAAAGTATCACAGGAGGTGACTATAGAAATAGTCTGAAAGATATTATGTTCACCAATGGATAACGATATAACAATTTTGTATATTCTATTGTAAAAAATAACACATACAGGCGATGGAGATCGTCAACGCGAGGATCTGATACTACGATAGCCAGTTCTTCTATTAAGCTTCATAAAGCTTAGTAAAAGAATTAGAATTAAACATTTAAACAATTAGGGGACATGAAGATCTGAAAAAGAAGAAGGAAGAAGTTTCAATTCGTTATTATAAAAAAATATGTATCATAATCAGGTTTCTTCATCAAAAAGTGTCCCACTGAGCGATTTTTAGATAAGACCGTCATCATCAACATCATTACAGCCCTTCACAAGTCCACTGCTGAACATAGGCCTCCCCCAAGTAATGCCACAAAGCACGGTCCTGAGCCACCTGCATCCATCGACTTCCTGTACGTCTTACCGGGTCGTCACTCCATCTAGACCGACCACAATCAATTCCTTTGACTATTAGGATTTAGTGCATGGTTGCATTTCATTTTATTGTTGTGTTTTTACTGAATACATTTGAAGGTTCTTATTTGACTTAAATTTACTTCTCACATAACACACTTTTATATGTGGCAGAGTCATGCTGCAGCTATATTATGGTTGTAGCACGAATGGGTCGACTCGAACTGAGGAGGACCTTGCTCACAATATACCAGCCTAAAATAGCAGCTTAATACTGCTGTGTATCGTATGGTGAC
The DNA here is from genome assembly GCA_907164705.1 of Parnassius apollo. Taxonomy (NCBI): domain Eukaryota; kingdom Metazoa; phylum Arthropoda; class Insecta; order Lepidoptera; family Papilionidae; genus Parnassius; species Parnassius apollo. Next base: position 1,289,042 of record CAJQZP010000907.1, read on the forward strand.
TGTAGAGATCCGAAGACTATTTTTTACTGGTAACAAGGCATTGCATCTTAGTCCTCAGGGATGACAACGCATCTGCGTTTTGATTCTTAATCGAGACGATAAATGATAAATGTAGATGTCTATGGGCCACAGCGTCCACTTACCATCAGTTGGACTGAGTGCACGTTTGTCACAGAAATAAAACACTGGTATAAATATATAATGCTTTTCTTAGTTTTATTTTTGCAAGGGTGTTTGAATAGGTTAAATCCACCACAGTGCTCTAGTGAATCCTGGGGGATTTCACGTAACTTTGTCATACCTTATTTATTCCGCACATACTATATCCTTCTTCACCACTTATAATATGGTAGATCAGAACTGGATGACGCCATCATGTTACAATTTCGTCGTGATTTCTGTTGCGATGTGCGATGGTGCAAATCCTACCGTTTTTTCCTGTGCTCACTGCGATAGAGAAAGCAAAGGAATGCAACATATCTTTGCAAGGAAAGCGAATCGAGCCGCTCAGGAAGATTTCAGTCATCGCGCTCTTCGCTGGATGCTGTCAAGTGAAAGTAGCAGTGCCTGCTACTTTGGTGGTACTACAAGGTGTCCAGGCTCAGAGATGAGAACAATATTAAGTGTGAGACTTAACTTACGCCTTATTAAGTTATAAAAGATGTGCGCTTCGTTGTATATGTGTAGTTGATTTGGAACATATTAAGTAACAAGCTTACTAAGTTATTAATACTGTTGTGACATGGCTGCGCGTTGCTCGCGTAACCTCGGACAAAGTATTGGCGCCGGCGCTCTAGCGGTTAGTCTTAATAATCGTAATAAATTTTGTTAATTGGTAGGGTCCATGTCTCGCGGACAATTGGCGGGTCTGTTTCGGATGCAGAAGCTATTTTTAGACTTTCTATTTAGTAAGTTTTTGAAGGGATTTTATAATAACGAAAAGCAGAACGAAATAATTAAATCACATGCTAATTTTGTAATTAATTTACTTCTAGTTTTCAAAACCTAATATTTATTGTATTTAAAGATATTAAAATTGATTACTTAAGATCTGCGTAAAAATAAAATGGCGTGTTAGCTAGTTTAACGAACACCTCCCCCCCCCCTTCCACAGTTGCGTGCACAACACTTCCTCCACTAAATCCAACACACTACTCCTAACACCACTACACTAGGACAAACAAATCACCTTCGAAGATGCGATACGTGTTTCGCGTATAAACTAAGTCGTGTCGTATTATCGACGCTGGTATGTTTTTCCTTGGGTAGTGGGGTTCAGGAAGATAGGGAAGTGCTCTTCAAACAAGGTAAGACACTCCATTTTATTTTTTTACGCGCATCTTACGTAATTAAATTTATCATATTAAATTTAATGAATTTCTGTAAAAGTAACGCGTTGTATATTTTATCTAAATTTGTATCAAATGCTACTAAAGTAACAAAATGGTGGCATTAAAATTTTACATATTATATTACTTTCTTGAGAGCCAAGACTAGTTTGCGCTTTAATAGCGTTCTTATGTTGTGGCTACTAGTGTTTTAAATATTTGACAAGAATGAGGTCTGTTGATAATTCCTAGTCCGTAACTATGGAAATTATTATGTATTCGAGAAGAGTATGGAAACCCAGTATAGATTTAGTTGATAATACGCATCTGTAGCCTTTGATTAGGCTGCAGTGGTCACTAACCATAAGGAGGACAGTATTTTTTTTATAGAATATGGTGACAAACGAGTACATAGTCCACCTGATGGTAAGTGGTTGCTGTGGCCCATAGACATCTACATCCATCCTCGATTACGAATCAAAATGTAGAAGCGTTGTCACCCGTGAGGACTAAGATGGAATGACTCGTTTCCAGTAAAAAGGGTCTCCGGTTCTCTACACTCACCATACATCACAGCAGCATTAAGCTGCTATTTTACGCTGGTATTCTGTAAGAGCGTAGTCCTTCCCCGGTCGAGCCGACCCATTCGTGCTACACCTATACTACCAATATAACTGTAGCATGGCATATAAAAGTTTGTTGATCGTTTGTTAGTTTAATGCTAAAATATCCTAAAATCCCATCTTAAAAATCGTGGTGAAACATTTAACAATATTCTCTACGTACTTAAAATTACATCCCATATACGTCCCACTGCTGGGCACAGGCCTCCTCCCATTTCTGAGAGTTGTTTACTGTTAGGTCCTATTTCCCTTCTCCACGATAATGTTTAGACAAGGTCGTTATACTCTATTAACGCTTTCGTACAAATATACCTGTATAATGGGATCTACAGCTGGTAAAATTTCGTCGGAGAAGATTTGTATAAATTGCATAATAAAGCCGATTAATTAATAGTAAAATAATGTTATAATTTGTAATGTTCGTACAAATTACTTTATATGTACTGCATAGACGAGAATACTAAAATAAATACTAAGTTTTTTTTATATTATTACATACCTAGTATTACATACCTCACTATATATTTCAGTGCATCGAGGTTAGAACAAGGCTGAGTTTACTATTATGACAGCCCGCATAACTATTGTCTGGCATTTCTAACGCAATTACATTTGGCAAACATTTATTTGTAAAATAAATAACTTAGTAATACTGCACAAATGCAAAAAGACCTTCAAGATATAAACTATCATTTTATCTATAATGTTACATTGTGTTTTAATTCCTAGACGGTGCTTCAATGAAAATATATTAACATACGAGTATATAGTACGAGTACCTATCAACTAGTTACCTTGTCATAGGGCCTGAATTACGTATCATAAAAATTTAAGATCTTAAGCTGGAATAAATAACGATTTATTTGTTCCAGCTTAAGTTGTACGTAACTTTGGCGTTACTTTAGCATCACACACAAATATAAAATTATTTTACGTTTTGTTTTAACAACGAGTGATAATATCATTAAGTAACTAACTGAAGCTATACGAATAAAAAATAGGCACTGTGTTTTTATCTTGCAAATTTTAAAATGTGTTATAAATGTGTAGGTGTGTGTGTGTGTGTTTATGTGTTTAGACCACATTTTTAACAAAATCTCAACCTTATCATACTTAAATAATGTAAAATTATAATGATATAATTTGCATTTTTATAGAGATTTTAATGTATACAATATATGTTCTGACCTCCAGCACTATTTTTTCATAGTGTGAAAATCGATTTCAAAGCGAAGTATCGAATTGCGGAAACATAACAAAGTATTTTTTTACGCTATGTCGCAACTTCACGGTCAATGTCGACAGGTCGACCTTGCGACTCACTCAAGCACGTCTCACGACTTTTGTCCGAATAGTGGAGGACGGTATTACGTTCGAGTTACTTAATAAGCCGATAATTTTTCTAACGTAAATTAAAAATTCGGTATAATCTTTGAATATACAAGCAATTGAAGGACACATAAGCGATAATCGCAAATTTAATACTATACCTTATCTCTACCTGCCAACGAGGAAACTTAAAAAAGTTTTATAATTAACGAAATTTAGATAATTATACATAATCCTTAATCATAAAATAATGCAAAATTCAAAAAACGCCTAGGCACTAGAAATGAAATTCTCCATGTTTATTTTAATAAAATAAAATGTGTGTGTCCTCGTTCCAAGCGTGAGCGATTAGTAATCAATCACTGATAGGATTTTTAAAGGAAAAAACACTTTCGTAACATTAACATTTAATGCATTTTCTTATTCTTAGGAAAAAAGAAAGGATATTATGTAATCGCATAGTTCACCTACAGATTTTATTGTAAAATTATAAAGAAATCTAATAAACTTTTTACAGCACTGTTCGTATCGCTTCACCAGCATAATATTGGACAAGCTAGTCTTTTCAAAAAAAAAAATAATACACCTTCAACGACAGAACAACATATCTTAGACCAATAGACACGTTAACTAGCAAAATTTAGTTGAATTTGTTGGTTCATAGTGCATTCTCATCATGCTGGTGATAAGAACATTTAGAGAAGTAGTCCTTAAGTGAGAGAGGGAGAAGAAAATATCTTCCTTACCTCACCTCATCACATTTTTTGCGTGATCGTTTCCGCTCTGCAGTTATCATTTTATGTCTTTTTTATGTATAAATGGATTTTGCTTTCACCGCACTAAGAGCACTTCTTAGATGTCATTTAAGTTATATGGAAGTGCAGAATTAGTAAACATTGCCACAGATAACCTCGCAACGATGTTCTATGAATGTCAATAGACAGCAAATCTAATAAACTGCAATAAGTCAACGACACATTACATGAGTAACATTAGTATTATCAAGTGTGAGCGTCATTGGTCGCGACGACCGTTGTATTTTTAGCCTAGGCCGAACTAAAAATAGTTCGCCGTACAGCGGTTATTACTGAATTAATATTTCTAAAAACGGAACGTCTACGCGCTTGATAACACGTCCGAGACCGATACGATAGTAAGATGACGTTTTGCCGCCATGTTTGTTTTTGTTGATTGCTACTGCGCTTTTTGTTTTTATCTAATTCTCTGTACATAATTTGCGGATTGCGGGCAGTTTAAATAATTAACCTGTTACAATATAGATTATGTATTTATGTTTTTATATGCAAATTTATAGTATGTAATTAAAAGTGCATTAAAATAATATTATTACTTAGATTCACGCGGTCATAGGATAAATGTTTAAAGTAAGATGTTACCAATATTTAAAAAAGCAACAACTCACGTCAGTCTCAATGCGGGACAGTAAAAAAAAACTTCATCGCCGGGAATCCCACCCTATGTCATCTCGTGGGTGTTGTAAGCCCGTTAGAGACGACAGAGAAAAATATTTGGAAAATCCAAAAGTGCATGCCTCACATCATGTTAAAAATTAAAAGATATGAAAATAGTGACGATAATTTATACGAAACAAAAAAAAAACAGAGAATCTGATCGACTTTCACTAATTACTTTTAAGCGGTGAATAACAAAAATCAATGGGGATCCTCCTTAGAATATAAGGAATCTTATTTAATACTTTAAATCTCAATCCACTGCTTACGTTTCTATTAAGGTACGTAAACGTAAAACGTGAATTATTAATTTACACCTCCTTTCATCGAATAGTATAGGACTATGACACCACTAACGAAAGTGGGATTTTGATATAGGTAAATTCATGTCTTTATCTTGAATTCGATTGCTCAAAAATACGATTGTATAATTTTGGCTCGATCATAATTATTTGCGAAAACACCTCTAAAAAATCACTCTAGTTGAAATTACAACGAAATCATTTGATCTGTATGCTTGGGAATCACTCAAATATATTCATAACATCAATATTCATAATTTACTTGCTCATTATTTTGATAACTTAAATCAATAATTTTTAAAAGAATATTTTAAGATTCTGACAATTTCTAAGCGCTTTTAATCGTCGCGGGCGCTACGCAATTTTAGACCTTATGACGGCGTTTCTTCAAGTTTTTATAGAAATTATGTATTCACTCGGATCAGTACGGCGATAGCGTTTTCGATGTGTCGTCTTAAGAAAGAAGATTCATCGACGCATAGATAAACGGACTGGCACAGACTAACGGACGGCAGTCAATATATTTTTCAATAATATTTATTGTTATGTAATCTAAAGTGGAATCTATTAGAAAATAAACTAACCTTGTAGTTCAATGTCTATAGTTGTTGTAACGTTAATAATAATGTGGATTTGGTTTTATGTAGCGATATTGAGGTATGTCCACATAGTAGAGCACTCCACCACGTCGTGAGTCGTGCAATATGAACAGAAGATGGGTAGCATCATCTTCCTGATTACACCTCAAAATAATATAAAAATTCGGTTGTCAAGTCGTGTACCAAGCGCGGCACCAGTGACCAATGTTAAGTATTGGATTGAATTTTGATGGACTGTGGAGGTAAATAAAAAGTATTACCACTATTTTTTTCTTTTCAATCTCATTTTATGAGAATCATAACTAACAACGTTGCAAAACAATCTTATGGTCTCCTAAAGATGGTGGTCCAATCATCCCGTATTTACAATATCATCATCATCATTACAGCCCTTTACCAAAAGTTGAGTGCTGAACAAAGCTGCTAAAAAAGGAAAGTCCTGAGCCACCTGCATCTATCGACTGCATCTCTTACCGGGTCGTCACTCCAACTAGTGGGGAGCCGCCCTGCACTGCGCTTACCGGTACGAGGCCCTCAAGGACCTTACTTCCCCATTTGTTATCGGTTTTTTAACTATATGGCTGGCCCATAACGTCTTCAGCTTACTGTCGGTTATTCTGGTTCTACTGCGGGTATTATTCTTGATTACAATACAACTATAAATGACAGTGTAGTGGCGGTGTAAGAATATCCAGTACTCCATATCATTCCGTCGGTGTCAAAAGAGGTGATAGAGGGAAACAAATCAGAAAATTGGCAGCAGCAGCTTCCTAATTACGACTAAAATTAAAAACCAGCGGTTACAAACTCGTTTGCCAAGCGTGGCAACTATAGCAAATGTCCCCCCTACGAGGCAAGCACTGGGGTAGTCTCATTTTCAGCGGTGGACTTTCATACGCTGTAACGGTGACAATATAACTAAGATAAAATAACCAGTTCAACTAAAGATGCGTCAAAATCGCAAAACGTCTGGCAATGCGATCGCCAATCGATATATCCTCATTCCTCACTACTATTTTTTATAGGATAGGGTGACAAACGAGCACACAGTCCACCTGATGGTAAGTGGTTGCTGCGGTCCATAGACATCCACATCTATCCTAGATTAAAAATCAAAATGCAGATACGTTGTCACCCGTGAGGACTAAGATGGAATGCCTCGTTTTCAGTAAAAAGGGTCTCCGGTTCTCTACACTCACCATACGAAACACAGCAGCATTAAGCAACTATTTCACGGTAGTATTCTGTGAGAGCATGGTCCTGCCACGGTCGAGCCGACCTATTCGTGCTACAACTATACTACTAATATAACTGCAGCATGGCTCTACCACGTATAAATGATGATGATACTATGATGACAAGGAGAGCATTATATTTTGTAATGGTTATAACAAAACCTTTTATATTGTTTAATACTGCGCGTGTTTACCAGACGCACAATAGCTTATTTATCAACGCCTTTGTGATAAAATTAATGACATACAAAGTCTATACTTAAGTAAGATAAGGGACTATCTTCGTAAATAGGCAATTTTAAATGAGTATATTATTCATTGGTCTTTGCAAAATTTCCATACGCAAGAGAAATATTTTGTTATATAAAGTACCTATATAGTTCAAGTTAAGTTTATAAAAGTGGTTTTAAAAAGAAATTTATAATTTTATAAGAATATTTAAAAGAAATTTAGAAATTTACACAAAAAAAAAAGCAAAATGTATGTATATTCCTATATCGGTTTAGTAATTATAAGGATAAGGCAAGGTTCTGTTCTACAGACTATATCTAATATAAAGTTGTGAAAGTAACTTTCAGATATTTTTGCACACCTCGAACGCGATTCAGAGAGCCCTCCTCTCTGAATCGCGTTTTACTGTCGACACGACAAGGTTACATATTATCTGGTGTATTATTTTTATATCATGGTGTATTTAATACGTGAAAAAAATCACAATTATTATTAAGAGGAAACACTAATGAATAAAACTGTTGCTTTTTTATTTTTAGATGTATTGTTAAAAAAGTGAAGTTAGGGAAGGTGACGCACGTTTTAATGTTTATATTTCAAATACTACGCTTAGTTTATAGTTGTTTAAAATTTCAAAAATACCTACGAATAGTAAATATAGTAAAGAAAATTATACCCTTACACACGTGGGATAGTTATATAGTGATATATTTGTATGTCTTATCTTAAAAATTATTATTATATTTTTTTAAATCATCTCAATTTTGTGTTTAGGCCAAAAAGTAGAATTTTTAAAGTTTTGATGCTGTTGCACGTTAGGACTGACGCTCAGAAAATTATAAGGGTTTCGTGTTCATACACGAAGTGAAACCCTAAAAATTAGAATCATTAATTTTATGTTATAACGAAATTCAATGTTTCACCAAAGCACATTTATACATACATTATGAAACTTTTCTGTAAACTAGACTGTAATAGTTCACAACCAATGGACATGATGCCGAAATGATTGATTCGACGAAATGACTAGGTTTAGCAGGTCCGAGTCGATCGCATTCAGAAGTCTCGCATGTTAGGTAAATATTTGCTCACTTCGTCGACCTTAACGACACCATGAGATTCATAGATTCTGTTACGCCTACACTCGACACTTTAGTGTATGAATGACGTGATCAAATATAATTTACACTACCGGTGAAGGATGATATATAAGGAAACCTGCCAACTGCAAACGTCAACACGCCCCAGCAGTGCGTCGTGGATTATGATCTTGTTACTTTAGATTATATAATTGCAACTGCATGTATACGACATAAGTAGGTGACATTGAGTGTCTCCCTGTTGAAATGCGGGCCTTCTGTTCGAATAACATTTGAGGTTGTTACTGAATCACTACTTTTTCACTTTCGTATTATATACTATGTCATCGTTTTGTCACACCCTTTATTTTTATCTTGAAAAAATTTTTTAATTAAAAATAATAATATTTTTCAATATATCTTCAGGATTAATATCTTATATTAACTCTGTAAGATCGGGCTCTACCTATGACGTAGGCACTTCTCTAAAGCAAATTTCTCTACTATAGCTCTTCATTACGAAATCTCATCTTATTAAAATAATAGCTTATAATTAGTATTTATTATAGGTTTAAACCAGAATCTGGTTCACGTAAGTAGTCCCGTGAATGGGAACATGTAAAATGAAAGCAATTTGACAGCAAATGTTAAATTTCCGAAGACTGTGGCGCTGTGGCTATGAGACTATCACCAACTAACTTTGTAAAAAGACGGTTTAAATTTACATCCACTAAATTGGAGGTGAAGACTTTTGTAATATACAAATAAAGCACACATACACATGTTACTTTTCTAAAAGTTTATTAAAAAAGAAAGTTTAAAATTATAAAAGTAATAAAATAATATCTTTAATTCTTAAATTTATTTACATTACCTGACTTATCGTTTTCATGTTATATACATACATACTAGTATCGTTTTTATGAGAATTATGTGTTATTACTTATTCTATTTTAATGTTTTAAATGTCTCTTGTTACAGGTACGAAATTCGCAGCTGCAACATCTTTCTATTATGAGAAAACAAACAATACCAAAGTTGTGTTAACGTATTTTCAGACAAAAGCGTACTTTAGCCTTAACTTATATTATCCAGTGATAAACTAATAATTATTTACATAATAAACCAAATACGTTCTTAGGAATGTTATATTCTAATTAACATCCCAATCTTTACTTCCCTAAAGTTAGTAAATCCATAAGTTCCCAATGTAGATGCGTGCGGGTTTGGTAATGGTTGAATTCTTAAGATTTGGAATGACGCATAAGACGGTATCGACTCTGTTTAGAACAATGCCCTTCAGTTGTAAAATATTTAACAAACGAATCATTCATTGCCAAGGTTACATGAGGTTATGAAATATTCAGCAAGTCGGGATTAAATAATGTTGTGACCTGTATTTTCTATGGAACCACAAACTGTGTAGTGGGGCTGATCAAGTGAAAATAGGTATTGCTCAGGATCCACACAGATTAGCATGAAATATATGAGATGAAATTTACATGCTAACATTTTCTTCTACCCTACTGATTAAAGATCAGAAAACACCTTTATTATGTGCTCGCGTATCACGCAAAACTCGTGCGTGGACCAACAAGGTTTGAAAAGGGACATGTTTATTTTAAATAACATATACAAAAAATAATTTGTTGATTAAAATTAACGTTAAAAATGAAAAGCCCACAATTCTTTAATGTTGCCAGTTGCCACAAAATAGATGTTGTTTACTTAAAGAATAATGTAGGAAGTCCTCATTAAAATAATCAAGAAGTGTCGAATTTTGAAGGCTGTGCCTGTTACGGATCGATTATGATGATCTCATTTTTATATACGCGTGAAAATACGTTTGTGATTAATCTAAACATTTGAACAACAACATTATTCTATTCAGGCTTTATTATTGTTTACATAAATATATCGGTATACCTAAGTCTTTATAGGTCTAACCAGTCTATATGTAAAAGTGTCGCTTACATCGAAACCGACTCCTGGCTTGGCTTTCTATTAAATAGTATAAAAAATCCATATCATACACTATTGATCTTATGTAGTTATATGCCTACTGTTTACTCAATAGGGTAAAAGTAATTAAACTTTAATTTTAATTGAAGTTGTAATTAAAAAAATACAATCCTTATTCCTCAATCCCCAATATATCATAATGTTATTATATATCTATAATAGCTTTCATTATTGTCAAAAAATTTATCATCCATCAACTTTGCAAATTCATACAAATAAATAAAACTGAAATATCTTTTTGTAATGTTAAAATAACAGCAATTTACTAGATGCATGATAAGACTACGGTATACGGTACTTGATAACAAAAAATAATTTTTAATTTTGTTTCTCTTCAGATTGTTTCGGCTAACCTTCGCAAAGACTGATCTAATTTTGTATAGATTTACTGGTAGATGGCTAATACACGAGTAGTACGTGAGGGTAGTATGGTTACTTCCTTAGAACTCAAAACGTTCAGCCTAATTTGCATAGAAGGCTCAATGAAGTCAATTAAATGATAAAGAGTCAAAATGATGCAGCCTTAACGACGCCATTTTAACAATTGATACTATAGTAAATATTTTAGTCCATTTTAGTATGGTGTAATGTAGTTAGTTTTTATTAAGTTGAATTTCGAAGTGTTCCCAATTATTACCAAAGCTTTTTTAAAGTTTTTTATTAATAGGCTTTTTATAATTCAGGCTACTTTTAATTTTGAAAAAGAATAAGATTTCACGCAAAAGTTAAGACCTATGAAATTTAATCGTACTAATTTCTTATATCTATGATCGTAGGAGACTCCGTGCGGACAAAGTCGCCGAGAACAGCTAGTGCAATAATATTATATCGATTTGTTTTTAAAATTACACAATTCAAATGAGATGACATCAATGCCCATGGGTTAGAATAACAGGTTACAGGAGATGAAGGTAATGTTTTTACTGTAACTAAACATGTTGCAAATGGTAATTTGTTCAAAGTAAAAATAACAATATAATTTTTATGACTTACATAAGTCAAGACGACGATTTTATGACAAACGTAAAGCTCCGTTTTAAGGTTAGTATGGTAATTCTAATTAAACTAAGCTTATTCTGCGAGCATCATCAGATCTAAATTAATATTCAAAGGTGGTCCGAGTTGAAGATGTAACGTCAGAACGACAAATATCTCTGTTACTCCCATATGTGTAGCAAAATACTCGAGACGTCTCGAAAAATACACGTAGCCCGGGAGCATACGATGTGGCAAAATTAATAGGACTCGTCTATAGATATCAATATGTTGAATATGTAGATGATAATGAAAACAAGATGCCAAAACAAATTACACAGACCATTAACATAATACATATTGAAAGCAAATTTAAATTTACCACTGGCGCGGCAAAATATCTTTTTCCTGGTAGAACCAGCCAGATACTTAAAAATGTCCACCGGCAGGATTATTTAAAAAAAATATTTCCTAATTATGTTATTATTAGAGTTGGGCCGATTAGCCGCCGACTAATCGGTGAAGCCGATTAATCGACCTATTTGTTGTCACCGATTAGTCTGCGATTAATCGGCTAAAACAGCCGAGTAATCGGCGTTTTATTTTATTAATTTCAGCAAAGGTTTTTCGTGATTTTCTGCGTTGTAACTGCAGCTACATTGACATGAGTAAAGCTTTAAATTTAAGAAAAGTATAGTTTCTCTCCTATGCGTAAACTCACTTCAGATTTATATGTAGGTAAATCAAATAAAAAATAAAATAAGTGGGTTCATATATAACTTTTATTGAAAAATCAGTCTCACATGTTTTAATGTAAATTATTCTGGATATAGGAACTTTGGTAAAAAAAAGAATCTGAAGTAGCTATTTAAAACTAAATAAAAACCTAAGTACTTACTGTTTTAATTCTACTTTTTAACTTTTTCTAATCGTAATGCAGAGTAGTGACACAACAAGATAAAATATTAATAATATTATTCTGAATAAACTTAAAAAAATTATCTCCCTTTGCATAACAAAAAAAAAAAACTTAATTTTTGAATAAAGTTTGTTAAACTACACGTATATAGATTTTTAAAACACAAATAGAACATACTTGTTTCTGTACTTAAAACTACATTATTATATTTTTTGTACTAAAAAGTAAATCAAATTGTTATTTTTCTGTCCTTAAAATTACAATGAATTGTGTTTACTGTAATATTATTAAATAAAGAATCCATAATCATCTAATAATATGTTAAAAATAAATACTCAAATTGAAAAAGTATTGAAGGCTTTTTAGAAAATATTTAATTTATTTGTTATTTTTAACCAGTGGCAAATTGTGATGCAAAAAGGTCAAAATCTCAGCCTTTTCTGGTTGAAGTCGATTTCTTTTTGTTTCGTAGATACTAAATATTCCCTGCTTCAGAAAAAAGTTTATCACTATAACCAGAGCTGGCGGGGCAGCAAAGGAAAGCTTTGGCTAAACGAGACTTTTCTGGATGTCTGGAAGAATTTTTGTTCCACCATTTGAATTTATCATCGGATAGGGATCGACTGGGCCGATTAATCGGTCGATTAATCGGCCATTTCTTAACCGATTAATCGGCTAATCGGCCAATAGGCCAATGTAGTAATCGGCCCAACTCTAGTTATTATCAATAAAACACGCTCAAAATCTCCATTGAAATGCCTACAACACTTATCACTAAATTTAATGCTTCACGGTTTAAAATGAAGCCTAAATTTGAATATTTTTATCGCAATAACCGTACTAGAGTCCATGACAGCAATCAAGTGTGCTATTTTCCCTGCGCGAACGCATCGCCTCGTTGGTAGCTGGGTAGCAATTTGAAGTCGTTGCTACTGAGGCTGGCTCAACCGGACCGGTCTGAGAGGCAATTAAATGACACAGTAAAAGTGCTTATTAACTATATTACTCCACCCTATGTACGCTGATGTGTTCACTTAGGCACATACATACATTTTATATGCACGAAGAACAAAAGGCTTTGTCCCTGAATTAATAAAAAACCCGACGTTGCAGAAGCGTTTTACGAAGCTTTTAGATGAATAGATAATAAATTACATCAATAAAATTAATAAAATACCATGGAATAGATACAATTATACAATAAGTTCTTAGAAATGTGCTACTACATATTATATAATAAATATTTAAATAACCCTCGTTGAACATATGTAGAAAAATATTACATTAAAAAGCGAACTGCGTACACTTCTTACCCATAAATAATATAGATAGCAATATTATATAAATTACAATATGTATAAGTAGTACATAATAAATATTACAATACCTATTAGCGAATAAAATACTAAAAATTATAATGTACCTAATATTATTACATAAAACATATACTGATATGCTAAGTAGTGTTCTGTTACATGTTTCTCAAATATAAATCCTTTTAATAAGAAATGTTCTAAAATCCGTTGTAAATTAACACGATTAGACTGAATTAATAACCACTAATTTTAAAACTTTAATTTTTTAATAAAATATTTCAAGAACGTGTATTAAAACCCCCATAACTCCATAATCGGGTCTGGTAATCTAGTAGGGACAGGTGCAACGCCGTTTACGGTTTTGTCAACTTTTTTAAACCTCGTCTAGAGCATCTAAAATATCCTGTAATGCATTGAAGGATGGTCCAAAATGTGTGCATAAAAACTGTTGGGATGCGCTTACGACGTTCCCATGCGATCGTCGCGTACAGCACTTGTACTGTTTTTCACTTTTTTTCTTAAACGGGTCTACAATGAGAAGATTCTGGTTTTGCAAGACGACTCGCAATATCGAAGCCTAACGTGTACCTCGATTTTAAGTCCTTTACTTAACATCTTGAATTTTATAGAGTAAATTATACGTGTTCTAAACAGCAAGTAACGATATAAAACAAATCGAAAATACAAAAGCTTTAAAAAAATACATAAAAATATTTTTATATATGTAACAAAGAAGTTTTATATATTTAGTTTCTTTCCTCTTGGTATTATTAATGGCTGCTGTTTATTATAAAATAATTTGATTATTTTAATAAATATAAACTGCGTCCAATTGTCATCGGCTCTGCTTGAAATTTACATAAGACAACAGTACTTTTACTTTCGCTTGAAATTTCTTCTGTATCATGAAGGTGTTTTGTGTAAATAAACAACTAACAATTATTTGAAGGCCAATCACCGACAAACGCTTGATCTATTCAGTAAAGTTTGGTAAAATGATCTCGGAGGTACTTTCCGTAAATTTGATAAACTTCTCGTTTTGCGTACACTCCTTCAAAAAACCTATACCGCGAATCTGATCTTCAAGTTAACATGAGGCTAAATTCCTGAAAGTATCTTAGTAGTCACACGATCTCCATCAATATTTTAGAAATTGACAATAATGCCGTTGAATTTGGATACTGTCTACCTAGGAACTATGATATTAATCAAAACATCCCCAGGGATAGACAGAAGAATTATGCTAATTGCGCTATATAAGTGATCTTGTTCGACAAGACCTTGATGACATCAATACAAAATTACGATTTTGAGGAAAGAAAGGATTCTCAGTTTTTAAAACAATGGCGAATGCGTTTGAAATGCCTATTATACTGCATTATACTGCATAATACATTGCATATTAAAATCCCTATCATAATATTAAAGTTATTAAAGCTGGCTCTCTACTATGGGCAAGTTATATTTTGCGTACGGGTGGTAATAGGGTGCCCCCGTGCTCTCTTAGGGACGGAAGGCAAAAGACAAAAGGATGCAAATACTAGAAACCAGTACCGTCACCAAACTAAACAACAAGTCTATCCACAGCTGTAGAACCTCAGGATGATAATGAATACCTGATATCACATCAACTTGCCAAAAAAGAATAAGAGTATTGTGTAACAATTTCAGTTTCATCGGGATACATAGACTTAATATTTTTATAACACGGAAATTTTGTTGCTTAAAGGTGAAAGGAGTAGAGTACCTACTTATTAATAATCGGTTTAATCATAGAAACGTGAAAAATAAAACATTGATTAAAAAAAGCCTGTTTTGCAAGCCCCTGAAGCCATTATAAAAATGTAAATGCCCTCAGCTCCGTGACTAGGACAGCTTCTTGTGACCTTGACGGCGGCCATTTGCTTTTTTTTCGCTCGTTCAATGTTGCCAGTATGACGGTGCGTGGTGCGCTCGCTTTTACTTTTGTGTCTTTTTTTCATAAAACCAACTAGTTATGCAACTTTTCATGATGATTGTTAATTTATAAGTATAGGTAAGGTAGACAAGGTAACAGTCTACATACGTCCCACTGCTGGGCTCAGGTCCAACTAATTTCTATGATGATTTTTATTTCATTCTAAAACTGAGATAGACATTTTTCAGAATGTCCTTTAAATATCTGTATTGTATATATGTAGTGTATCACCTATGTGTATTTTTGTATAAGGGTGACAAACGAGCACACCGTTCACCTGATGCTAAGTGGATGCTGTGGCCCATAGACATACATTTATCCTCGATTAACAATCAAATGCAGATGCGTTGTCACCCCTAAGGACTAATATGGAATGCCTAGTTACCAGTAAAAAGGGTCTCAGCAAAACACAGCAGCATTAAGCTGCTATTCTGTGAGAGTGTGGTCTCTTACCCCGGTCGGTTCAATGCTGCTCTGTTTCGTATGGTGAGTGTAGAGAATCGGAGACCCTTTTTACTGAAAGTGAGGCACTTCCTCCTAGTCCCAGGGGTGGCAAACCATCTGCATTTTTATTCTTAATTGAGGATAGATGCAGATATTTTATGGGCCACAGCATCTACTTACCATAAGGTGAACTGTATGCTCGTTTGTAACCCTTATTCTATAAAAAAGATCGATATTTATTAAAATGATATTTACTAAAATGTTCATTTTGACATAAAATTAATTATTCATCGGTAATAACAGACAATAAAATTAAATTAATAATTCTTAAGATCATATTGTTCTCTAGATTTTTTAACAAGTCAGATAAATTAGAATTATAAAGTGACGTTAACAGATGTTATGCTCCTACTATTTAGCGATGTAGAGATAATTTGTCAATCTTATGATGTTCAAAGTAATCTAACGCACTTCACATGCCAGGTTAATCCTCTTCCTTATACTATAAACACCTGTGTATATTAGATATTCACTATACGTCGTTAAATATCGATCAATGTGGCTAAACTTTAGATTTTAATTTTATTTGGATAATATTTTTGTAGACTTGCAACGAATATTAAGGTATTATTCGGTATTAATACCGACTACTTGCGTAAGATGCTTTGTTGTAGCCAGATAATTGGTAAAATAAAAATATTGATTTATCTTATAATGATGTATTTTTATTATAATAATTAAATTAGTCACAAGTACATAATCAACTTCCGTTTTATAAAAAATAACAAAGAAACTATCAGATAAACGTACTTAATATGCACTAGAATTATCGTAATAAAAGTAGAAGATTTTGGCACAGAAATACAAATTTTTCCGCATTTTCAAACAGTAGCTTACTAATTTTCTTCTCGTAGACACTCTGAATCTGCTCTGAATAAAAGACATTACTTAACGGCTCAAACAAATATGTTGCAAGTCTAATTTTTTGTATTGAACTCAACCACCCCAACACGGAACCTCTGATTTGTGATTTATATATTGGGCATGAAAACTATAAATATAATGATTTATCTATTGAGCACAAGCATCGTTTATTACCATTTTTCCGCAATATAGAAAATGCAAGGAAAACATTCGACTACTGTGGTGAACCACTCCTAACACAAGCATTTAAACCTTACCTGCAGTGGTTAAGTATAATATTAGCATTGTTATTATCATTGCTAATATTTTTTATAAATTTTAAAAAAAACATAACTGCGTAGATTTTGTAGAATTAACATCTCCAAGTTTTATACCAAAGGTAGCAATGATCTGCTTCGTGAATTTTTTTATAGGATAGGGTGACAAACGAGTACACAGTCCACCTGATAGTAAGTGGTTGCTGTGGCCCATAGACATCTACATATTATATCCTCGATTACGAATCAAAATGTAGATGCCTCGTCAACCGTGAGGACTAAGATGGAAAGCGTAGTTTCCAGTAAAAGGGCTCCCCGGTTCTACACTCACCATACGAAACACAGCAACATCATCCTTCCCCGGTCGAGCCGACCCATTCGTGATACAACTATACTACTAATATAACTGCAGCATGACTCTACCATGTATAAAAGTGATGACATAGATGTAAAATTCGACGATTAAATAAATATATTTTTCTTCGAAAACTTGATTGATTTTTTTTTAAATATAAATCAGTAATTTGAAATTACTAAATTACTAATTTCATACTTTAACCTCTAATATTAAAATTATTTGAAAATAATAAATAATTCACGGGTGACAACACATCTGCATTTTAATTTGCAATCGAGGATAGATGTAGATGTCTATGGGCCACAGCAACCACTTACCATCAGGTGGACTGTGTGCTCGTTTGTCACCCTATCCTATAAAAAAAATTTATTTACTCCAAATATTGAAGAAAATTTACAGAACATAGTAACCGATAGGAAGTTTACAATATACTAGCTCTTGCTGCTCAGTTTAATGGCTTAACAATTAATTACTTTAAATAATACACATTATCATCATTAGAAGCGCTTCACAAGCCCAATGCTAGGCATAGGCCTCTCCCCAGGAATGCCGCAAAATACAGCTCTGCGCTATTTACATTCATCGACTTGCATGTCTTGCCTGGTCGTTACTAAACTTCATTTAGGCCCGGTTTACATTTTGAGAAGTGACAAATGCGAGTGGCAAGTGCAACTCACAAATGACAAGTTCTTAGTGCGCATTTTATTCACACTTATCACTTGCCAGAGTGGCGAAGCTTCCGTAAAAGCCGAAAAGTCGGGCTTGCTTTATTAAAACTGAATAAATCAATAATATCAATCAATAATATCAACTAATAAAATAACTCATAAACTGTTTTAAATTATTTCAATTTTCCCGCGCACTCCACTGTTCGACACATGTCGACCGATGACCTCGTATTGCCTTAGCGATACGTTTATAAAAAGTTACTCTCTGGCGATACTGCTGCTGTCATAAAGTGAGTTTTAATAGAGCGATTCGTTGTCTCCCTCGCTCGCGTGGGCTTTGTACGGGGCTTTCGAGAAGACGATCACTCTCTTTCTAACCTATGGCAAAATATTCTATAATGAAATATAACTACGAAATGTTTATATAGCAATTACTATTGAGCCAACAAGCCTGGCTTTGCCATGAAGTTGTTTAGGAGTGCGTTAGCGACTAGCGAAGTGGTTGCGGGCCCCTCGTATGCAAGTTCACTTCACATTTCAATGTTTATGTTAGTTTTTGTTGTGTTTGTTAAAAATTTATGCTTTTTCGAAGATATTCAGTAAAAATGGGAGGACAATAGCGTTCATTGTGATGAATATAAGTGTGTTGAAGTGCTATTCGCGAGGAAAAGGTAAAAGTCTTTAAAAATGAAATTTAATATTCAATAAACATTTCTTCATACTTTAAATATAGGTGTCCTGTACCTATATTTAAAGTATGAAGAAATGTTCTTATAATTAAAAAAAAATAAAAAGTTAAAATCTTTAGTATTAAAGTTTAATTAAGTTAGGCGTATTTAAAGGTTTAATAACTCAATATTTATATTACCATACGAATTAAAAATATCAATTTGGACAGCAGCATAAAGTATGAGACCTAGGTTTAATTTTAGAGGAAATAAGTGTTACAATTTTTTTTTAACGTGAAGCCCAAATTTTAATTAAATAAATTAAAAGAATACAGAAGAATGTATTGAGTTTTTAAAGAATAGTACTCCCTTTGGTTATTTCCAGTTAGGTTTCTCTGTCTTTAGTATATAAAATTTTAATGGCGCCGTCTACTTAATTCTATACTTAGGTAAAGTCATTTTATCGAACGAAAATTGGTTGATTCTCACGATGACCTAAAGATTACGCTAGATGGCACAAATAAGCTATCGGCTAATTTATAGTGATATATGAGTTTAAAAATATCATTTTGTACAGTTTATTATGAATTGAAAATGAATAATTATAATAAATAGTCATTATTTTACGGTAAAAAATTAGCAAAGCTTTATCTTCTCATTATAACTATCTAATTCCTGTCATAATCTGTTCTTTTATGCATATAACTTAAACAAAATATAAATTCGAGGTTTCACATCAGCCAGGCGTCCCTTTTTTAACTTTGTACATAGTTTGTTTGTACTTTGTTCATGCTTTTCTTTTATTCATGTATTGTATTGTTTGTAAATATCTCAAGCAAACCCAAACGGCTCTTTTCAAAACCACCGAAGGTGTGCAATTGCATATTATGTCATACAATCTATCTAGCGGTAGTATGCTTTCTGTGTGCTTTGTTAAACACGTCCTTGACAGCACTGAATATGAAACTAAAGAGTGGAGACAGCTCTTGCTCGCCTACCAAGCTGGTATTGCCACTTGTGAGCTACCTTTCTTCACAACCGGTGGTACACAAGCAGCATCATTTTCTATTTCTTTATTACAAAAAATCAATAAAATTTTCATTACCATAATATTTTTGCAAAATACTTTTATTTGTTTCTACCTTTTCAAGAACAGAAAACTCATACACCTATAGCGTCATTGCCGTTTACTTTATTACCACTACTTCTGTAACTTTGGACCTTGCTTTAGAAACTTTAGAAATTCCTTTCGCATGCACCACATTTAAGAGGCGACAGATTGAATAAACTGCTTGACACAGATTCGCGTTTCGGGTCAGATGGGTGCCTATGCCCAGTAAACAAATACTTGTCACGACATCTTGTGGTTGAAAGAAAAATTCCACCTTTTTGAGTAATTCTTTTTACTATACGTTATCTTCAATATGTTTTTATACTTTGCTATATTACTACATAAGTAGGACTAGAAATCTAATTTATTTTTTAGTAAATTAATAATCAGCGCACATCATTATGTTGCCTCAATAGGCGAAATTTGCTTGTTAATGAATTTGAGAATTGTAAAAACAAGATATTGTTCAAGATGCATCACATGATATCTTTTAATAAACTCAATAATAATGATGTTGACCAAATCCGTGTTATCATATTTATCATAATAGCATTGTAAAATTACACTATACTGCCTACAGTTTCTAAAATTATTTTATATAATGTATTGTTGTATTTAATGGTAATATATTATCTTATTAAATAAATAAAATCACATGTTGTAGGAACGTAATCGTAACTAGTTCATAAGTTAATATAGTCATAATAAAAATTATTCAATTTAAATACAATTTAAACTCGCGCAACAAGAATAAAAGACGTCTTTATGATTATGGTTTTAAGGATAAAGTTTATCTAATGTAAAAATTACGGAAGATTAGATGTTAATAATTAACTTAAAATTGTGAAACACTTAATTAAATAGTAAAAAAATTGCATACTTGCGTATTTATAATAAATGAAAAAAGTAGTCTCATGGACAGGAAAACATTTTTTTTTCATTAACAATACTATGTATTTTAAAAACTATGCCTATGGAAGGCATAATTGCCGCAATGAAAAAAAAATATCACCATACTTCCATTTAATTAATTAAAGTTATCACGGTGTATATACAGGATTTATTCACATTAAAATAATGAAAACCCCACTTATTACTAAATGATTAATATCTTCAAAATTATCTATGAAGAGATTAGCTAATTCGTATTTTACATATTTTTATAGAACTTACATACCATGTAAACCTTAGAATGCGTTAAGTAAAAAAGTACTTTCTTACATCTGTATTTTATCGCATTTCTTTTTCAAATTAAAATTGTAATATACCTATCACTTATCTTTATACGTTGAAGGCTTTCGGGTATTGAACTGTATAAAAAATCCGTAGAATTTTCAAACAATATAAATTCAGATTCCATCTCATCTGACGCCATCTTGCTTCTATTAACATGTAAAGTGAAGCCACGAGTTTGACAATTCTAATTCGACATTGTAATGTGCACACAAAAGACTGACCTGGCATCTCCTTATCAGTTACGAACACAAACGCTATGTTTGTTTAACTTTAAGCTTTATTGTAACTATAAAGAAGTCACATTGCGTTGTCATTTACCTTTAGAATTTACATCGTAGTTGACTCTATAGGATCTGACAAGTTCATCCTGCTCAAAGAAAAGGACCATAGTACATAATTACATAAAGAGCAGCTACTTAAAGTATAGTTTCATTTAAGTAAATACAGTAATGGACTATAAATAAATAATAAATTTATATTTAATATTTTGTTCCTAAAACTATGTAAAGTTTTATTAATACATACATTATAAATACTTCAGCTTTGATAAACTTTAGCAATAAAGTTGAATATATAAAATAATTTATTAATTGCTTTCATATTACCTAGTAGTAGTAGTAGAGCGAAAAGCACGGTCTTGAACTATCTGCATCCATCGATTTCTATCATCTGTCCCAAAAAGATGTCGTGTCGTCGTTACACCAATTATTGGCTGCCCATCCATTATTACGATATAAAAACCAAAACAAGGTATTGACAACATTCTCTACTGTATAGAGTTTAGCCGGCCTATTGCCAGCTTTTTTAACTTTAGTTATATAGTTAGAAATCTTTAAAGTTACTGTTTTACTTAGACAAATTATTATTAGCAACTTTTTGCACATATCTATCAGTGCATTTCATTCATCAATAGTATGACATTGTGATTTTTTATTTCCAGCCTTTCTAATCAAAAGCAAAGTAAACTTTTGTGTACTTCTTTTTTCTTTAAACAACTTAAAGCCCGAATATATTATATTAGCTAAGACGGTACATATTGCATCGCATTGCCTGAACTGTTGCTTCCTAACAAAAATTCTGAAGCTGATATTGAAGTTGTATTATTTTTTAACACGCGTTTATTAGCTTCGCGTGTATCTATCATTCTAACGGAATCTTTTAATGTAATTTTCACCATCTTGTAGCCGGCCGATTGACTTGAAAATTTGCATTGCTATTGAGAACCGATGAAAATATTCAATAATTTAATAACTTTAACGTAGTACTCGGATCAGAATCACCAGGTTTATCCGAAATATAAAGATAAAATGATTTTTGTTATCGTGTTTTTATAGCATTTTTAAACTATAGTTTAACTATTGTTAATCACCAATCACAATATTTTAACATTAACATAACAAAATTTTGGTTGACATTGCAGGCAATCCCTCGAACTTCCCGCTAATTTCAATATCAATGCTCTCCAAATTCCACTTATTTAAAATGAAATAATTATGACGTTTTGTGGTAATAGTTTTGGAAAAACACGTTTTTTACTTATTTTTTCAAAATTGAATATTTCACGAACAAATCAACTGATTTTGATGTGATTTACGACAATCGACGCAATTTTTCAAGCTTAACAAAGAAGCCTATTACAAAAAAATTGATTTAACGGAGTTTTCAAATTATTTTGAAAAAATACTTTTTCCAGATATCTTTCTTCGAAGACATCTCTCGAACGAGTCAAGCGATTTTGATGCGATTCACGCCAATCGAAGTTGTTTTTGAGTAGAAGAGATAATTAGTGATTACAATAGAAAATTGATTAAAACAAGTGTGTGCGAACGAAGTAGTTCCAAGAAAACTACTTTTTGACAATTACAAATACCCAAATGTTTGAGGTTTGAAGCAAAAATAGCTAGAATAGCTTCCTAGGACCTCGAATCGTCGGGATCTGATGAGAACTCGATTTGTAAGAACCGGGGTGAAGAACTTCCCAATATTTTTAAAATTATTGATTTTCATAGCGGGAATTTAAAAAAATGTAATTCTTAGTAAGCCCACACTAGTATTTGCTGGAACATATACTTGCATTTGCGGTCTGCGTTATCAATACTAGCTGCTTTGTGGTTGTTTGTTGGGTGACGTCATGCAGAATTGTCGGCGCTGTCACGGCTAACGAGCGGTACTCGGTCACTGGACACTTGTTTCTTTTCTGCGTAAAATACTTTGGTTAAATTACTTTAATAACTTATTAATATTCGACAATATAAAATATTATTTGTAAGTATAACAATATAAAATATAACTGTGAATGTGTGAGCAAGTTACATAACACGAATTTAAATATGGAAGGAAGGTAAGGAAAAATTTACAATGTTGAAACAACTTTCGCTCTCACTAAAATTGACACAGGTGACGTTTCGGTGTAGCGTTAATGGCTCTCGAAATCCAAACAAACTTTGTTGTCATTAAAATAAGCTACTGTTCATATTATACGCTATTTGTATATGTTTTGATTTGATTGTCTTGTTTTTTTGAGCGTTTGAAAATAATATGTATTAAGTATACTATAGAATTTAACTTCCGTAAAAATGCTTCAAGGACATGCCATTTTTCGAGTCCCAGGCCTCTTTTTCATTGGGAAGCACCACGCTCGGTTTCAAGACCTTGTCCTCCCCCTCCTCCGGCCTGTACGAGTTGACGTCATCCGCGCCATCTTGCGACAGTGACGCGTTGCTCAGCAACCGAAAAACGCGCTACGCAGTTCTAAGACAGCACAGCAGTCATAATAATACATAAGTACCTACAAAATTACTAAAAAGTTTTTTGTGACGTGAATTAACAACCTTTGCAATTATAAAATAAGTTCTTCATACAAATTATAATATAGTATTAGTATATTTAAAAGATTAAGTTGGAATTATTTCCATTTCATGACTAACTTATGAACAGTATGAAAAAGTAATGCGGAAATTCCAAGATTTCAGTCGAAGATCGCAGGAGAGCCATATGTGCTTAAAACTTAAAACTATTGTTTTGGTGATAAAGCTCTTTTTCTGTGTATGAAGGTAGAACTCTTACCTATTTTTACTGATCATCAGCAGTACCTACATCTACTGCTCTATGTATCGTTACACCGTTACAGCCTATTAAAGTCCACTTTTGTTATAGAATAAGGGTGACAAACGAACACACAGTCCACCTGATGGTAAGTGGATGCTGTGGCTCATAGACATCTACATTTATCCACGATTAAGAGGATAGAGTAAGTCAGCTCAAATTCTAATTTCGCCCCCACTTCCCCGCGCGTCGTATGCTATGTACCGAAATATTTGTAATCACTAATACTGTAAGTAGAAAGGTTGTTAGACACTTATTTCATTAGGTTTATCATATTTATGCCTGTTTCTTAAAGCCAAGCCAGCCGCTTCTTATTTTTATCACGGTTATTTCCCATTTTAATTTTACGTCGTACTGTTGCGTAATGTATATTCTGATCGTAAGCGACACAACTTCTCCCTTCAAAAGCCTAAGCGATACTAACGGGTAACGGAACGACAGGAATCAAGCTCAAGACGCCGATAGTTTAGGTAATTTCTTTTTACAGTGAAAATAATGGTATTTTAAAAAAGTAAATAACATAAGCACTGCTTTATAGTTAGTTCAGTTAGTATGCAAAGTTTCATGATCTTATTTAAAGTATTTTATGAATAACAGCGGTTTATTGTGTATTTTGGAGGTAACTTTGGATTTTTTTCTATCGAGAAAATTTTACGAAATCGTGTTTTCGTCTAACATAATCACTAACATTAATCCTCAACTTTACCATATATTTATTTCAAAATTAATGCTGCAATATTTTCGGCATAACGAAGGATCTTGCTAAGCCATTTGACATTATATTTCCCCTTAAGAATCAAAACGCAGAGGCGTGTCACCGCCGAGGTCTAAGATGGAATGCCTCGTTTCCAGTAAAAAAGGGTCTCCAGATCTTTTTCTGTGTATGAAGGTAGTCAACTCTTATCATACGAAACACAGATGTATGAAGCTGCTATTTTACGCTGGTATTCGGTGAGAGCGCGGTCCTTCCCCGGTCGAGTCGAGCCATTCGTGCTACAACCATAATATAGCAGCAGCAGCTTTACCACGTATAGCTCTGGTTAGAGGCTGAGCATATACCTCTTCAATAAATTGCCGAATAAATGCAAGCGGGTTGGCAACCTCAGTTTTTTATTTTAATCGATATTACGATTACGCTGCTATCCATGTCCTAATTTGTTTCGGTCTGTCGCCTTTTACGACACCCACGGGATCACAGGCATTACATCTAAATCTATCGAGGTGACACATCTACCTTGTGTCTTTGTTGGAAAATTGGAAGTTAGACTGCAGTAGTTTATGATGAATATATGTAATTGATTTTTTTACGTTTAAACATCTAACCCCGATGGGACGGGTAAGATGTTAATCGCAAAGAAGTGTGATCACTAGGGATTTCCCCTGTAACGTATAAGCGTTTTACAAACATTAACTGGACAAACATTTTGCTTGTTCTGTGCGTGAATCGAGCCCGCGATCCGCGGCGCTGCAACCAAAACGCTCATTATTGCGTTCTGTTTTCTTGTTTGTAATTTTTATGTAAACGCGGACTTGAGAACCTAATAAGCTAAATATTGGAAATGAGGTCAATGGCGTGTGGCCCATATATTTTGATAACTTATGTAATTTGAAAGAACTATGTCTTGTAATTTACTTAAAAATACTGGCGAAAACTTCACATTCACAAACATCACTATTTTATTAAATCAATATCTAACGGAACTAGGCGCTACTTTGTGGAAATCCGTTATATTATAAATGTTAAAAATTATTAAAGTAAGATCCTTAAAATAAAATGATGTTATCTAGTTTGAAGAGCACTTCCCACCCTCCCTTAATTGTGTACACTATCCCCCCCTCACCACACACCACACACACACAAAAACAATATTTTATAAATTACAAACAACTCAAAATAAAAAAAAAACTGCGGTTGATAACCCGCTCGCCAGGCGTGTCAACTATGGCAAAATTAATTAAAAAATATGGGATTTTGTCATAGTTGACGAAGAGGCAATCTATGGGGGAGGCCTATGTTCAGCAGTGGACCTTTATAGGCTGTGATGATGATGATAAATTACGAGCCTTCATACGTGGTAGAGCCACGCTGCAGCTATTTTATGGTTGCAGCACGAATGGGTCGGCTCTGCCGGGGAAGTACCACGCTCTCACGGAATACTAGCGTAAAATAGTAGCTTAATACTGCTGTGTTTCGTATTGTGGTGATTCGGAGATGCACCAAAGATGGAAATTTTTTGCAATGCGTGGAGACCTGAACCTGCGGTCATTTTAAAAAAGTAAACAACAGTAACACATTGCTATACATAAGTGTTTTTATTATTTGCCAGATTTATATTCTATTAATGGAAGGAATTAAAGTGGATAAACATATTAATCTAACGTTTAAAACTAACGCTCGCCTAAAGCCATCCATTCCTGTTGATCGCTTCTTTACACGAACGTGATCAGTGTTACAATTTGCCAGTCGATCACAATCACCGCTATTACGGACATTTGTTACAATGTTTATGAATTTCCTTATTTTAATGAACATGTCTTTAAAATTTGAAAACGTTTTAAAAGTCGTTAGGTTGATACGATAGCGTTGAAAATTTTCAATGATAAGACACTTATCGGTGACTGCTTGAAAGAGTCGGCGTCTATGCGTAGATGAGCAGTGTTATAACTCATTGCTTCTAAAACTGTTACTGCTTTCTTTAAAAAAACTATTAATAGATAAAAAAACATATTTGAAGTGGATTTTAATAATTAACGCGAATTGAAAAAGAATATTTATTACGAATCTCTTGGCGTTTGTTTAAATGTAATAATATTCATATAGTAGGGGAGACTGGGGCTGGTAGTGACAGGGGTAGGTAGTTACAGCGGCAACGGTGGCTAAATTGAGAACACCGTATTGTCGTGAGAAAGATACAAATGATCACGCGACCATCGGCTAGCACGCCGCGCGAACCTGTGGCGCCAGGGCTTTTGGGAGAGGAGCACGTACATGCGTCAAAACCGCATTGCAACGAATTTACGTTTATACAGTTATACTTATTTGTGTTTTTACTACTTAACCTTAAAAGGTCAGTTTTGGCGTTGGGGCTAAAAGTGACATTTGCTCGGGGCAGGTTGTTACTTGTTACTACCTACCCCGTAGTGCTGCTTGCCGACTGATATATTTGACTTATTTATTTTTTGCTAATGTAATTTTATTTTTTATTTTTTGTGTATCTTCAATTTATACTAAGCTTTTGTTTAATAAAGAAATTTATAATTTTCTGCCGGTTGGAAATTACCTAAATTTTATTTTTATAAGGCGTAAGTCTAAAAAATAAGATTATAATTTTGTTCAACGATGTTACTATGTTTTTATTTTGATGAGGCAAAAGACTGTTATATAGAAAATATAGTTTGACATTGTATACATAATAATTGTAATAAACTGTCATTATTCTCAATAAAAAGTGTTATATTACATTTGGTTTTTGTTGTAACATTTTGCCCCTTATAGTGTAACAACCAGCCCCTGGCGCGGGGCTAAAAGTTACACGCCTCTTTTCTCAGAATTAATTCATTTATGTCACTTCTAATAGTCTGGTATCTAAAATTGTTTTTAAATTTATAACCCGAATAATTACTTATTCAAACAAACCTACATTCCGGTAAAACAATCAAACAAACAAAAAATTGCGACACTTTATAAAAAAAATGTCACAACCAGCCCCAGTCTCCCTACGTTACTATTCTTTGATATAAAAAAATAATACAAATATTTATTTAATAATTTAAATATGGAACAAGGATTTATATTTTGTAATAGTTATTGTAATCTTAGTCTTGCAATATTCTGTAGTTAAAGGAAAAAAAGTAAAATTTGTGGAGGAGGAGGCTCAGTCGGTCACTGACTATGGAAAATCAAACCAGGAACGCTATACTCAAATTTCACCATGGAGTCAGGTGCCAGAATATCGACTGTTTGCACCAATCTCCTTACCCATGGTTGCGAAAGCGCAAGTCTTGCAAGTAATTCTTGTAAGTCTGCCCATTTCTTGAGAGAGCTTATATCTAGCGGTACAGTTAAGAAGCCCATTGCCTAAATCGAATTATCATCAGCATAATTATTACAGCTCATCACCAGTTTATCGCTGAGCAGAGGCCTGCTGCATATAGTGCAACAAAGTAAGTTGCTGAGTCTCCTGCATCCTTACTGCCTGCATGTTTCATCACTCCATCTAGTGCGGAGTCGTCCAACACCGCGCTAGCCGATACGAGGCTACCACTCGAGAACCTTTCTTCTGCATCGGTTGTCAGTTCACCGAGCTAATATGGTCGGTTAATTATATTAATAATTCAATAATGTAACTTCGCTTAGTAATCTACGGACTAAACGAACTAGAACTATGATGGGGTGGTAGTCCAGCCGTTTTACTTCTACTAGGCATTTTTAATTTCCATTATGTCGTTACTCTCAAAATTAATTAAAAATTCAAAAAAAAACTTATCATCATTTATAACGCATGGTGGTACGGAGGAGGCCTATTTTCAGCATACTCTAAGAAGTTTTTCAATTATTTCTCGTTAATTTTATTTTCTGCCTTTATAATTTTATTTAATTCGTCCTTCAGTTATTTTGTTTGGTATAAAAGTTTTATTTATCTAATTTTAATATGTGTTAAAAGTTCTTAAATGTAGTACACTATTATGTTCGCACGTATATTATACTTCCATTATATTGTTAGAACGTTACAACGTGCTGAGATAGAAAACAGACAGACGCTTATACAGCGATAAACTATATTAATATATTTATAACGCCGCAACTATGAGTGTAGAGGTAAGGAGAACAAACTGTATAAAAAAGTGTCCGTAGGAAAGTACTAAATAAGGGTGGCGCGACTGTAGCTAGAGTGTAAAATTTAAAGAACTTTTAACAATTTTTATTGCACAGACTTTCACCATAATTGTTTTTATAATGATTATTTTATAATTTTCAAAATTTTTATATTTTTAATCTTAATGAAGATAAATATAGGTTTTTTTTAATACAATAAGGGTGTCAAACAAGCCCATAATCCACTTGATGGTAAGTGGATCATAGACACCTATATATATCCTCGATTAAGAATCAAAATGCAGGACTAAGATGGTTCTCGTTTCCAGTATAAAAGTTCTCCGGTTCTCTAAGCTCATCGTACGTAACACAGTAACATTGAACTGGTATTCTATGAGAGCGTGGTCCTACCCCGGTCGAGCCGTCCCATTTGTGCTACAACCATAACGTAACTACAGCATAGCTCTACTACGTAAAATGTTTACCACGTGGGTGTCTATGGGCTTAAAAATCCACTAACTATCAGGTTGACTGTGTTCTCGTAATCTGTAATCTGTGGCCGGGAGCCGAACACAGGAATAAATGTCTGATCATCATTACGCTAGAATATGAGTATGTGGCTTCCATTTTGAATAATATTTAAACGATTGTTGTTTTTCCGTCTTCTGCAGCGTTCAAATATTTGATGAAAATAAAACAATTAGTTTATAAAAATCTTGTTTTTATATCACGAAAAACCCGTTTATGCGATTTTCATGTTTACTAATGAGGATCGATCTAAGGTCATATTTGCTAGTAGAGAATTTAAAAACAACAAGTTTTAAAAACTAGTAGGATAAGGCTATATATATAGATAGATAACTAGTAGGACTAAGGCCATTTGGTACCATGACCAAGTATTTTAGAGGTAATTCTTAATGTTATGTGTGTGAAAAATAACAAGGAATGTCGTGTTTACGACTGACTATACTTATTGTAATTTAACATGTTATATTATTAACTAGCAATCCGCCACACGGCACGGGTGATTTCTGAATGTCGACAACAGCGCCACCAAATGTGAATCTAAACCAAATTATACTTCTGCATTACGGCATAAAATGACAATAAATGATGATACATATTCATTAACACGTTTATTTCTACTATATTTACTGCACTTCGTTGAATTCCTTTAGTTTATTCAATTTCCTGTTATTACAGTCGAAGGTGCTGAAATTAACCACATAATATATACAGTGAAATACGCACATTTATCCATTGTTTAATTGTTATCATTACAATTTGAAGTCTTCTAACAATTTCCTCTAATTTGTAACAACCTATACACGCCCTACTTCTGGCCACAGGCCTCTCCGCATTTCTCAAAGGGTTATAGAGCAAGGAAGTGTCTACCGCGCTGCTCTCTCCATTTCGAAACTCCATTTCGAAGACTTCAGAGATTTCATCACGATGTTTTACTTCACCGTCGAGCAATTACAGCATTTCTGAGCTACCACAGCCTTCTAAGTTACCACGGCTCAGATTTTCTCTTGTGCGATCTTGCAATTGTCTTAGACTTCATGCTTATTTAAGTGTTGTCGGGGACAAATAGTTCGAGCAAAGCACTGACGGCCCTTAACTAGACTCACTGTCTATACCAAGCTTTTTAATTTCGTGTCATCATCAACATAATTACAATGAATATACGTAATACGATAGCAAACTCCTCCCCCCTTCCACTATCTCTGACAAGAGATAAATTGTTGATTGCAATTTTAAGGGCTTATTAAAAAAGGACTTTTCGACATGGACATGACGTATGTAGTCCTCCAACATGTACCTATTGGGGCAGCGCAATAAGCTCTTTACTGCTATTTACCAAACTGTCTAAGAAATGAGTGCTTAGTTTTGAGGCATAAAATGTTGTCACTATTTGCACCGATATAAAAAAATATATAAACGCAAGTAGTAGTATGTACATCATCGCAAAATAATCCGCAGTAATGTGGTAAATGCGACAGCACTCGATAAACAAGCAAGCTAGATAGAGTTTCCGTGTGTGTGTAATAGAGTTTCAATCGGTGTGGAGGCGGGTGTGTGCATTGGGATTCGGACGCAGTGTACGTGGGCGCCCCCCTCCCACCCCGACAAGGTCACGCAGCATGGCTATAGAGTATACTCGTAGACCGAGAACAGGTGTCTGTAAGGGAATAAAGAAAAGCCAACACAATGATTTATTTAAGCTCTACGCATTGAAACTGTCGCACCGAACAAATTTGACATTTGTTTTGATATTAATTCATATGCTTTCGTTAAATCCTATACCTTTAAACGAGCAATTCTTCAATTCTATAATCGGAATCTCGGAAACGGCTCCAACGATTTTCATAAAATTTTGTGTGCAGGGAGTTTCGGGGGCAATAAATCGATCTAGCTAGGATTTATTTTTAGAAAATGTCTTTTTTGTCTGTGTTTTTAGGCAATGAAAAACTGCTACAATATCGTTAGAATAAGAAGGTTAAATTTTGACAATTTATGAATGATTACAAATAGCTTAATTGGTATATTGGGCCGTCACAAAATCGTAATACCATGGTTCGAGCCCAGTCCGTCCGACCGACTTTTTTTAATTTTTTTATCAAGTCCCTTTCTTTTTTGAGAAAATCTATTTTTTCGAGCCCTTTTTTAGTATTTTTAAAAACACGAAAATTTAAATTAAACTAATTGCACTCATGATTTTTTATTCAAATAACCAGTTCAGTTTTTTCTATTATGTCGCTAAGATCAAAAAATATTATTCGTATTTCATCAGTATGTAATTTGTATCTAAATATAATTTCCAAAACACACGAATTAAAAAAAAACCGAGCGACAAATACCGAGCAAAGCTCGGTCAACCGGGTACTGTAATATATTATATGAGTACGCCCCAAAATTGAGCAAACAATGTAAGCAAACTGGCAACAGCAAGCAATGTACAAGCAAAAAATAGCAATGTTTTTTTAATGAGCCAAAATTATTTTTAATTTAATATTTAAATAAATAAAAACATACATATGATATCAATCAAATCTATGAAATACGATGAGCTCATAAAAATAATAATTGTTATTTTCAGTCAAAATTGTCGTTAAGATGGACTTATTGGTATATATATATTTATGAAATGTCTCTTCAACTCCTTTTTTAACAAACTAAATATGGTAACAAAAAATTGCTTTCGCAATCATTTAATTGTTTTTGTTAATTTACAAAATAAAGTGGAGGAAATTCGATAAGCCTATATCACTCACGGAAAATTTTCCTGAACAAAACCTTTGTTCACACTGCAAAATATCAGGAAAGCATTCGTCGCTAATACAAAGACAGTATGATAATGGAACACCGTTCGAGGACATATTACGTTCATGACACATTTCACCTTTATTTCTTGTAAAATAAGTACAGCGTACAGTACAGTTCTTTTAGATAGGTTTCAAATACTTGATTTCTCTCTATATAAAATATATAAAAGTCTTTGAAGAAGCTATTGAACCATGCTCGCAATCTATTTGGTCTTATACTCGCGTATTTTTCACGAAACTTTTTGATTGAAACAGACTAGTTTAAACCCGAGGCTATTGTACTACTTTTTGTAACAAGATCGTAAGGAATTAGTTGACCGTAAACTAACTTAAAATATTTTAACATGCAACGTTATTAATATTCAGTTTATATATTATATAAGTTATATATTATGAATTATTTATGAATGGAATAAAGATATGAGCGAATGTTTTATATGTTAAAAAGGAAGCTATATGAAAGTTAGAGTTAGTTACCCTTAGAATTTAATAAGCGAACGATTCAAATTCGAAACAGTTTTAGCTCTCCTACCATTATATTTTTTTTAAATTAGCAATGCTATCGACATCACTAATACTCCCTTTAACTACTCCTGTTAAGCTTAAAACGCTTGTGTTAGGAGCGGTTCACCACAATAGTTGAAAGTTGGATTCGTTCGAACCCACGACCTCCTGAGTTCGCGGTCCGCACCCTGCCATTAGCCTACTGTCGCTTTATTATATTATATCAGTTTTGAATACAATAAATACTCTAAAGCCAGAGTTGCAAAAAATTAACACAACAAGGCACATATTAAGCTGCAAGTGTGTGCAAGGCACGCACCTATACTATATATACGCACATATACTATATATACGCATATATACTATACTACGTCATACCACATAAGCGATAGGAATTTAGGAAAAAAGATAAGATTAGGATGCAGCACAATCTCAAAAAACCCAAAGTCAGTTACGTTAAAGTAAATCCAGATGCTAAGTATTTGCATGCTATTTATTACTAACTGAGATTTGATCGTATGATTTAGTCATGGTAAACATCATAATAACAAGTTCAAGTGTAATAAAACTTATCTATTAGGTCGTACAGTACATAGTCAAATTCCTGTGAGAAGGACAGAGGAAGGAATGAGGAGGAAATGACGAAATTTCATATTGTGTTTCTCATATAAAGCATTGATCTGTGGTAGCTTATGGGCTAAGCGCTCGCCGTAAGTTTCATAGTGCGCGAGCAACCAGAGTTCGATCCTCGCCGACACCAATAATTACAATTTTAAATGCAGAAAAAGACAACGTCATCTAATAAAAATTAATTACTTCTCAACCTTTCGCTAACTAAATACAATGAAGTGTCTTACCTGGATTGAAGAGCACCTCCCGCCCTCCCTCAATTGCATGCACTAACTCCGTCACCACTCGTACACCGTAGAGTCTACATCACCTGAGGATGCCTGAAGCACGTGTATTATCGTCAATGGTGTGTCTTACCTGGAATAGTGGTGTTGGAAGTAGTGGTGCCGGGAGTAGTGGTATTGGGAGTAGTGGTGCTGGGACTAGTGGTGACGGAGTTAGTGCAGGCAATTGAGGGAGGGCGGTAGGTGCTCTTCAATCCAGGTAAGACACATCATTGTATTTAGTTAGCGGAAGGTTGCGAAGTAATTAACTTTTATTATAATGGATTTCCGCAAAGTAACGCCTGATTCTATCAATTATACAACGTCATGTGTAAAGCGGTATATCTAAAAATATATTTCGAAGACGTGAAGTTGGCCAACATGTTTTGGCTCTACCCCAGTGGATATTTCCTTGCTCTCAAAACCCTCTCAGAGGCTGTAATTTTTTTACTGTATTAACTACAACAACAACTACAAAGTTTTCCTACAGAAAAATTCTCTTGCATATAATAAAACCACTAGTAAACTACTGATCGAACGGGGCTGCAATTTATTACGCTGTGGATCATGTAGGAACGTGGGTGTTGTGCCTGGAAACTGCACGCCCACACGTTTTCTGCTTGACGACGAGATTTTTTTATCTTTAAGCGGGTACATTTTATAAAATTTTTATAAATATTTTTGGAAGAAACTAAGTCTGGTAGGCTGTCCTCTTTATATATGTATCTTATATTGTTTAATAAATACGTTCAACAGCTTTTTTGGCTATGCTTTACTAAGCTAACGTATATTCTAATTATAATATATATTGGAATTAGAGCAGTAGCCCTATCAATGACGTACGTAGAGTTTTTTTCTTGCTTATATACCTCGAAGGTCTAATGTTCACGCTCCCTCGCTTTAATTATACTCGCAAGAAAAAACGGTATTCAACCATAAAAAGAGGAATTGATCAGAATAATTAATAATTAAAATGGAAACTTTGTATTTATCCTTTGTTAATATTTTTTTACAAAATGTTTAATTACTTAAGCAC
This sequence comes from Parnassius apollo, assembly GCA_907164705.1. Taxonomy (NCBI): domain Eukaryota; kingdom Metazoa; phylum Arthropoda; class Insecta; order Lepidoptera; family Papilionidae; genus Parnassius; species Parnassius apollo. Next base: position 1,323,775 of record CAJQZP010000907.1, read on the forward strand.
CTGTATAATCATCATGAAATTACAAATATTTTCTTTAATAAAAATTATAATACTTTAAAACCTAGTTACTCGACCAAGGCGACTCAATTACGACTCAATTGAGATATACTATATAATAATTGTACTATTTAATAGATCTATTTAAAAATATGTTTAACTTATATAATATGACTATACAACACCGTTAAAAGTTAGATAAGTTATTTTAAAAAAGGATAAGATTTAATTTGTAAAAGTATTTTGTCGGTGATATAATTTAACTTTTTATTTACCAATCAGGTTTTTGAACTGTTATTTAATGCTTGATCACGTATATTATTACTTATAGGTGAGAAAGCGCTAATGCTTCATTAAGTGCAATTGCTACGGAATGAGCCACCTATAAACACAGTGACCTGACACCCTCTACCCTACACCCTACGATCCCCCAACAAACCCCCTTTTCCACACGTTTAACCTTTTGAACACGCATACACATGCAATAATTCCGCTTCAATACAAATATACACAGTTTCTCGTGCGTACTGAAACTTGCTGACGCACACATGTGAAGATAACGGGAAAACTCGGTAAGTGTTACTCTGTGAACTTTGTGGTTCACACACACTAAGGTAACATGCATGTGTTGCCAGCATCACATGGAAAGTTAACAAATATCGCGGCGTCGCAAACTATAATGATAGAAGGTTATTTCTTGGCAACAGAAAAATAAATAGACGCAATTTAAAGAGCATGACTAATAAATTATACTGGATTATGAACGTGTTCTTGCAGACGGCAACATAACATTTTTATTCTTTCACATTTTTATATGTTAATCAGGGAAACTGAAAGACGTCATATGTGCGTGATCCTTTATAATTTAAATTTTGAATAATATATTAAAGGTTATATGAAAACGAGTGAAACTCTGTCTGCAGCATAATATGTAGTATTCATATTCATATTTTAATAAGAATAGTTATAATATATTTATTTATACTCCATTTTACGCACTTCACATAACACAAACTTTAATATATATGTATAAATAATATACATATATGTACAATTAGGTGGCCTTATCGCAAAATAGCGATCTCTTGCAGCAAATATTGGTGAAATTATTATTATTGAACCAAGTCAGATACCTTAATATATTAATTAGAAACATTCCCCTAAACAATTCCACTGCTGAACATAATCCTCCTACAATGTATGCCACAAAGCACGGTCCTGAGCCACCTGCACCCATCGACTTCCTGCATGTCTTACCAGGTCGTCACTCCATCTAGTGGGGGGTCGCCCTACACTTCGCCTACCAGTACGAGGTAGCTACTCGAGAACCTTTTTTCCCCAACGGTTGTCGGTTCTTCGAGCTATATGGTCGGCCCATTGCCACTTCAGCTTACTAATCTGTTGGGCTATGTCGGTCATGATTCCAGTGATGACTTATGGAACCGAGGCGTGGTCCTTCACTGATGGCCGTATGAGGACGCTCAAAGTCGCTCAGCGAGCTATGGAGAGTTTTTCAGCGTGATAAACTTAGAAATGAGGATATCTGCAGTAGAACCAGAGTGACCGACATTGCAAGTATGCCTCCCTCAAATTAGGAGCTTTTACCTTAAGCGGCACGCTAAAATCAACAGTCATCAAGTCGTAACAATAAGTCGATGCTGAGACATAGTGTATCAAAGCTGTGTAGAGTTTATACTGCTTGTTTTAAAAAAAAATTATTATTTTATCCTGAACGGACTAATTAATATCAAAAGGTAAATGTAACAGAAGTAACATAAGATAAATAGTTATATTAAAAACTTCGTACCCTATGTTTCACCCTTAGGAGAATATTTTTTTTTAATTAATTAGGATATTTATAACATACGCGTCGAATAGTAACATTTCGTTTTGAAACTTTGTTAAAATAATGTAAACATTTTTCGTTATATTCCTTCTATATATATTCCAGCGTGGTAGAGCCATGTTGCAACTATTTTATGGTTGAAGCACGAATGAGTCGTCTCGACCGAGGAAGGACCACTCTCTCACAGAATAAAAGCGTAAAATAGCAGCTCAACGCTGCTGTGTTCGGTATGATGAGTGTAGAGGACCAGAACCCTTTTTTACTGGAAACGGGGCATTCTATCTAAGTCCTCACGGGTGACAACGCATGTGAATTTTAATTCGTAATCGAGGATAGACGTAGATGTACATATGTCTATGGGCCATAGATGTACTATGTCTGTGGGCCACAGTAACTACTTATCATCAGGTGGACTGTATGCTTATAGCTGTGACCCTTGTAGCATACGGGTGATAAACGACAAAAATCTAATTTAATGTACTGATATATTTCCGATTCCAGCGTACTAATCATTTAGTCTAGAAACTTTATTAAAGACTTCCTACAAAGCTTTTTATTTTCTTGTCACTCGTCTTTCTTTGCGTACGAAGGCACTGATTTTAGCTGTCTTCTTGATAGTTTGCAGGTGCGGATGGCACCACGATTTTTAATTATTAATTCAAAAGGAACGTCGGCCTTTTTCACTTTCCACTATCATATTGTTAACGAATAAATGTCGTATAATTATGTTATTCAATTGCATTTTAAATGGTTGATAATATCAATAAATTACGCCTTTTGAATGAAAATTTCGATATAATTTTTTAAAGATGTAGAAGCCAAACTCTAACATTTAATAATATCTAATAGAAAACCTAATTTGAATCAACTTAGTATCCAAAATGTAAATATTTTAAGACAATTTCTTAGTATATCTCAAATGATATACATTTTAGATGACATGTTATTGTATAAGCACTTCCTTTTGATAATTCACACGTTTCATTTTTAATAACTCAAAAAACAGTTACAAAAACTATGCAACATCAATTCAAATTTGTTTTAAAAGTTTATAAACTTAATAAGCAAGACAAGGCTTTATGAATACGAAATTACTTTAAGCCTATTAGAGACCAATTACTAAAGTTGAAACAATTTCTCTAATACCAAATAAGTTCCGTGTCATTATTCACTCGACAAACAAATCGAACGGTAGCAAGTCGTCAACATTACCGTATCCATAATACATCGCACGAGACGGTAGGTCGCTCAGATTTGCATAATGACCCCACTATCAGCTCACATGACCCCGTTTTTTACCTAATCGGCCTACGGCAGTCGGTACGTTGTTTCGTTTTCCAACTTCACACAGATATCTGTACCATTCGGAATATTGCAAATGTCTCCTTATCTCTTACTTTGTATTGTTGTTGTATTTCTGACTATACGTAACTTATACGTACATAACGAATTGCCTGTAATCTCCGAAGGGTAGCTAAAGTTCAAACATGTTCAAGCAGCAAGCTATTCGGACCATTTTATAGGCTTAGCCTACACAATAGCAAACGTTTAACACATTAGTCGCCTTTTAACTTAAATAAAAAAAAAAGTTCCATATAAACATGGGATCTATAAGTCCCAGACAGACAAAGGATACGACTTTTTATTATGTTGGTTGTTTATGTTTATACGTTACTCACTTTATTGTATTTGTATTTTTGCTAATAATTTCTTATATTTACGCAAGCACTATACAACTAATAAATCTAGTTTTTATGGATTTTATTGCGTATATCAATTATTTCACATTTCCGACGTTTCGAGCACTTTACAGCACCCATGGTCACGGAGGAGGGTGGAGGGGCTGAGATGTTCGAGTTTGTTTTTTATTGAAAACCTGCGTATCCTCGCCAAAGAATAACGAATCCTTCCAAGGATGATTCGCGAGGCCATTGAATTGCATACACCTGCAAAAATTCAAGATACTACAAGTTCACACTACGTAGATCGGAACAAAAATTTATAATTTTAATCTGGAGGTAGCCGTGGTTAACTATGATATTGGGACGTCGAACACCTCAGCCCCGTAACTATGAGTGCATTAAAGTGCTAGAAACGACGGGAATATAAAATAAGTTATAATAACGCGGTAAAATTCGTAAAAAACGTTTTATTTATTTATTTATTCGTTTTATTTAAAGGTAAATAAACTTTTTAACTTAAAATTCGTAAATTTTGTAAAATGAAGGTGTTAAAAAATATGTTCGTTAGCTGTTTTTCGTCATAATATTATACCCACATCAGGTTTTATATGTTTGCAGATTAAGATTTTTTTACTAAATTGTATTTTTTTCTTTTACATACTTCACCCAGATATCTTTATCATTCAGTACATTGAAAATATATCCATATCTCTCTCAATGTGTATTATTGCAAAAAATCTATTACATTCCGAAATTTTGTAAGCAAAACCATAATCATAAAAGAGAGGTGTATAGCGAAGCTATTAGTTTTGCATAAACTCCCGTTAACGACTTTTGCGCTAAGATTGATTTAAAGACAACTACTGTAGCTTGATTGTTAGGTATTTATATATCTTTTGAATCTATCTACAGTTTTTATAAAATTGTATTTTTCCTTTCAGATAGCAGCTGTTGACGTCCACAGTAGCAGCCAGCCAGCCGGCGACTCTCGTTCTTGCCCCGCTCCCTAAAACCCCTTCAAGATTGCTGCCACGATGGGTCGGAAGAAAATACAAATATCCCGGATCACAGACGAACGGAATCGGCAGGTTTGTCCACAAATCTTAACAATCTCTTATTTAAAATAAATTCATTTACCGTCTCATCAATATGATAGTTTAATACTATTATAAGACAGTGCTTGGGTACTATCCCACTTGATGGTACGTGGTGATACATCTCAAAACGGTAATCGCTGACTTAGTTTATTGATAGTATCGGGCTTAAGCTATAGTTTAAGAATAGTCCTTCTTGATAAAGATGTCTCTTAACCGTGGCAGCACAGCCTTCGTCAAATTTGATATTTACTGTCTAATTTTGTATATTTCATTTTACTTCGCATATATCTACGAAATTTCTATCCTGAAACAGATTTTAGTTATAGCTGATAAGGTTTGATAAGGTTTTGTTTTTTGTTGCAGTCGAGAAAATTCATTAATCTAATAAATACAAAGCTTGCATGTTCGTATTTAATGTGTTGCCAAACCGTTCATCAGATCGGGGTAAAACTTTGTCAACTCATTGCTTGCACTTGTGTGAAGGTACAGGCATAGTACAATTAACTTACACTAGGTGACGGGCGTATGGTACCGACAAATTTATTTAAAAGTTATATATCATTTAACTATAAGAAATGTGTTACATACTTAGTAACTTACTAATATAATATACACCTACTATGAAGTAGGTGTATATTGAAGAGAATAAATTGAAGAGATAAGACTAAGGGCTGATTTATCAATCCTCAGAGACGACTGAAATAGGAATGATCCTAATTAAACAACATAACTTTTGCAAATTTTAAACGATGTATCCACAATTATTTCTTCTGCGGCATCAACGCGCCGGGACCGGCAAGAATTTAATAAATAAAAGAGAAATAGTCATTTGTTGCTTCACAAATAAAACAAAAAGGTTCAAAAGTATGTTTTAAGTCCAGGACGAAGTAGAGATGCGCCTCAGAAACATAACGAAGACGTAATTTTTTATTTATGGTGCATTGGGGTAAGATCGGTGATGGGGTAAGACCGTAAAATTCAAATTTCCGGTGAATTATGCTATATTTTTGAAAGCTAGCAATATGGTACAAGACTCCTTTTTATTCTGCCCCGACCCCAAGTTTCAGCCAGTCGCTCCGAAAAGTAGGGCGTGTGCTGCACAGTATTTTATAAAACAAGGTAACTTTTGAATTTTTTCGTCTGTCCGGTCTTTCCCTATCACTTTTATTTGCGACGTCCGGTCTTACCCTTGATGGCCAATTCTTCATCATGCATATAAAAAATTATGCCTTGTCTTTGCACACGTTTTAAGCAGAAACTGTTGAGTTTTGAAATGTAAAAGCTTCTTATAGCTAAATTACGTGTAACCATTAACGATTTGCGCCATGTTTCAGAAATCTGACGTATATGGATGTCGAGAAAATAAAGTTTTTGCCAGACTCTTTTAACTAGTCGAAAATCCGTCCGGTATTGCCCCAACGCACCTTACATTTCCTATCATTAAATACGTCAATTTGATGATAGATTTCTTCACGATTCGCAATGTTCTACGGGACTCGGCTGTTTTATCTGTTGTAACATTAATTAAAATTATACACAAGGTTGTTAATGGGTAAAGTGACCTTAGCGTTCCGACAAAACAGATGCGGAGTATCAGCGCTATCCCACTGCAGAACATTATCGCCGAGGGACAACGACCGCTCCCGTTAGTAATTTATTAATTATACGATTACGCCGTATAATATTCTCGTCCAGTTTAGACGGACCCTTTGCCCTGCCACTAAACCTCCATATTACCATTTTAAAATCGTAAAATTTGACCGGTGAGGAAGCTCAAGGGTGAATGGTTTTGTAATAGAGAAGTCAGACGACTGAAATGTAAGTTGCGAAGGTCAATCTGCGTTTTGACGGCTACTTTGACCCTGATTATATGTTCTTTGTAATTGTCCATTCTTCTATTCGTCCAGTCTTGGGAAATGAGAATGGTACGAATAAGTTTTAAGAATTTCAAAAAATCACTGGATGTCTATATCGGTTAAAATATTATATCAAACTTAGACTGTACAAAAGATATTGATAATAATGCAAAGTGAATAGTTGAGCACTAAACTTCTATTGCAATTAATAGCACGAAACCGTGTTATGAAATGCTAGTAATCATTAACTGTTTAAGGAAAACACAGTTAAATAAGGTACTTAAAATTAACCACAAAATATTATGTGTACAATGATGCGGGCGCTGAATTTTAATTTAAAATCCTTTTCAAACAATACACAATAAAGATCGTCATTACTTGATATCAATGTTCGCGACCCAATAAACAGAGTGTAGTAACTTTTTTTATCGTCATGTGTCAGTTCAAGCTTTCAAGTGTTTTTTTTATTTATGCTGTATTTGCGCGAGTTTTGAGTAAAAAATTTATTGCTAAAGTAATTTGCACATACTCCAGCATAAATTCGTTGCCATTTACAAAGTTAACATTGTTGATGTAATTTGGTTATATAATCGATGTTTTCGATTGAATATAGTTTTTGTAGGTACTAAGCAAAGTAAGTTAGTGTCGAAATTAGCTACTACTACTTGACTTTGATTGACATCAAAAAATCTATTATCGTTTAGTTCATTAATCATCCCAGAATATTTTTATTTCAGGCGTTATACCCTCCATTGCCGGGAGTTAAAAAAATGTAATTTTGGATTTAGAATAAGACTAAGGGATGATTTATCAATCCTCAGACAAAATTTATTCGTAGGAGAATAAGAACAAACAAAAAACTACAGTTATACGATTAAAATAATTGAATTGTTCCACTTTTATATTTAGATAGCTCAGAACATACTGCTCAGAAAAGAATATGATATTTCAAAATATAATTCGATGGTTAACTTTTATTATATTATAAAAGCTATAAAAGTTGTTGTGTTAAGATATAAAATTTATATTATAAAAGCTATAAAATTGTTGAGTTTAATATAAAATGGTTGTATTAAGGTACGAATCACTGAGTGAAAGTATTACTGGCCGCATAAAAATAATCGATATATCGAAAATATTTGGAATGCACAGATTTTAATCATTTTGCGTTGCCGTTGTTAGTAAATATTAATGTCCTCCAGACCGAATTTCGGTTACGGAGGCCAGTTTCCACGGAGACTAGCCAACTGCGCTAGATAGGATTATAGTGCCCGAGTGTTTGCGCAAGCACAGGTTCTATTACCTCAATCGAATAGTACGATGGGACGGTAAACTGACACGATCGAAGAGAGATCAGGCGGAGGACCAACGGTTTTACGTGCTTTCCGAGGCACGGGGGTGAGACACCGCCAAATTCCTGACTCCGGGTTGCTACTGAGGATTTCTTGTCAGAAAAACCCAATGACTGATTTTGACCCGACCCGGGATTTGAACCCGGGACCTCAAGATCATCAGTTGCGCTTACGACCACTGGACCAACGAGGCAGTCAAGTAAATATAATAAGTGTAACTGAGAGTTTGGAGAGACTGAAGCCGAAACACGAAACTGAGGCGAAAGAGATAACAATTTATCTCTTATCTCAATACACAGGAGATGGGCAGCAGCAGCTGATGCTGCAAATTGCTGTTGTTAACACGTCCGCCAAGTGTGACAATTATGGCAAATATCCCTCCTATGAAACAATATATACCTATGTTCAGCGTGAACTCTTTATACGCTTTAATTAATGAATTATGAATTCATGGAAAAACTACAACTGATAAATGCACGGTTAGGTTTTTGTTTACTCGCTCTCGAAGCGAAAATATCAACCTGCAAATGAAACCACGAAAAAAACCAATAATGAAACCTAATCCTTCTCAAACTACTATAGAATTATAACTTGACGTGTTTTATATTAAGCACTTTCGCAGTGATAGTGGAATTGACAAAATAATAACTATTATTTCAAACAAATTGAACTGACTTGCACCAATATCTTGAAGCGGCCCAGCTGCTGGAACAGTATTTTACACAACTTTATAATATTATAATTTATAACAATAAACAATTTATAAATCAGTTTTTTATTCGTGGCTGTTTATGGGTCTTCCTACAATAACAAAAGGTGTCCAAAAGTTGTATGTGGTGTTAAGAGGCTCTCCCCTTTCGACGGGCTCGACACCTTTTCCCCCTAGATGTATGAGGAAATAGTAACTATATCGATAGCCTAGCAGAAAAAATGTCTTTTATACAAATATTTAAAATGAAAGATTTATACTTTAGCATAAAGATATTTCTTACAAACCTCTAGCTCTAGCTTATCGCTTTCGGTATCGAAGTCATTTATAAAAATTTATAAAAAATGAAAAGCATTATATATATAATATTTAAAACTTTATAATAATAATAAATTATTTATTTCGTCAAACATTAATGTTACATTATATGATCAGTGATCGAAGTCACCTAGTAAGCAAAAATAATGTCTGTAACAAGTGACTTCGCTCTTCCATAGCTAAGAATTACAATATTATTAACGAAATAAAATATCCTAAAGTAAATAATAAAGTGGTGCATGTTGTATGAGTAGTGTGTGTGTATGTTCTGGGTATGTGTATATGTTCATTTAGTATCTGTATTGTAATAATGTCTCTGTTTCCTCATAATTTAAGGGAGATAAAAAATTGGTAATCAATTTCTTACGTTCCTTATTTGTTTTGCTGTAAATCTCTAGTTCTTTGTTTCATTTGTTATATAGTAAAACGGAGCGGCTTGAGTATTGTTTACTAGCAAATGCAGTTTTAGATTTATTTAATGAAACGACAGCTTTTCTTCTTTTTTGTTTGATGCTGCCATCGTAGGTTAAGGTTTTATGTTTTTTTTAATACAGTGAGCAGAACATATAGCTTTCTCACTGATAAGACTTTACTGATGGAGTAAAGTTCATCAGTTGGAAACCTCCTCTTTTTTGGAGTGCCTTACTTTCAAAAGAGCACGTTGTGCATGTTCCACCTCCAACATTTTGGTTTTACCCGTCCCTCCCCAGATTGGGATGCGGTACGTTAGTAGGGACTGTGCTAATGCCATATAGATCTCCTTGAGTATATTTCTATGAGAGTACTGGCTACCTGATTTCTCACCTGGCACCACATATCTTAAGGTCTTAAATATCCAGATCAGTTTCCTAACATTGTCTGTTACTTGTTCAAGATGTGGATGCCAGGATGCACAAATTAAGCGACCTTTTTTTCGATCGCATTTAATTCTGTTATCTTTATTCATCATCTTAATTATTGCGGTTGTAGTTAGATTTTTTTTGTAACTGCATAGATTTTCAGTCCATTACGTCTTCAAAAAATATTTAAATTATTAATTTCATTTATTTTAATGTACGTATGAATATATTGCAATATCTCCGTGGTTAATTTACTGATTTGCTAATCTTTTGTCCCATTTAGGTATATATTTGAAACACGTTGATGATAGATCAGTTACATTAAATATTAATGTTAAAGTATTAAGTATTGTTTTTATTTTTTCCATAATTTAAGTTACTAACTTTGTTTATATATGACCTCCATAGTAGTGAGGAAATTTAATAGACGAGTAAAACTGTAACAATATTCTTTAATATTTACCTTTTGTTTTATAATAAGTATATTTCAATATCATACAAATACACATCTGAATTATGGGTCTTTTTTGTTTACGGACGCTATGAAATATGGGTCATTTTTTGTTTAATTTTTGTTAACTTCAATTCACTATACATGTGATAATAATTAATAATAATAATAAAATTTACAAATTTTATATCAAACAACGATGTGCTAAAATAATTTAAGTTACTTATGTCTTCTATCATAACATTATTTTTAAAAATTTAGAATAACCTTAACGAAAAATTCGCAATTTATATCATGATTATGAAAAATTTATTTTTAAAATAAAATCCGACTTCAAACAACTTAAAAAATACAGGTAGTAAAATAAAAAAAAATTATACAACCGACTCCAATATAAATAAAATGAGAACATCATCAATATATTTGAAGTTAATTAAATACGCATTATTAAAGATAACTGAAAAATGTATTTTATTCTTTTAGTTCATCGAAGTGGTTTTTACTTTTTATAAAGAGTCTTTTAACAATATTGAGCGGAATTCAAGAAAATTTCAAAGTCGTCTAAAGTTGCATTAAAAAGCTTCTTTTCCTGTTTTAGCACCGTTATGACTGACATTTGGTCCTCAGTTTCACTTTTGAAGTATATCCTATGTAATAAAAAATAATCTGTAGTAAAAAAGAATCCATAAAGGAGGGTAACATTTGACGAAGGTATCGCGTAAGATACATACAAAAAAAAAACACTCGAATCGGGAACCTCTTCCTGTTTTGAATTCGCCTGATCAGTAAGATAAATGACGGCACGTCATGAAGTCCAGGAAAGTAAGAAATAAAGTAAAAATATTTCATTTCAGGTCACCTTCAACAAGCGCAAATTCGGAGTGATGAAGAAAGCCTACGAGCTCAGCGTACTGTGTGACTGCGAGATAGCTCTCATCATATTCAGCTCCAACAATAAACTTTACCAATATGCCAGCACTGATATGGACAAGGTAATAATTATTTGACAAACTTAACAAACTCTAATACAAAGTACTTTTCAAACTTCATGTACAATTTAATAGCGGAATAATATCACGCTAAGGACATCAAAATCCGTTTAAAACTTAAAGAACAGTTTAATTGTACGAATTAGGTTATTTTATTTATTAACTTAGGGAGTTCGTCTGGGTAAATATATACCATCCCTTGCACTGCAGTGTTGGGGTTGAAAAGTTTAGAAAGCAAGTACAGTCACAAGTTGTGAGGCATCTTATTTTAATCCGTCTTTGGTTGTTTGAGGTTGGTTCCTGTTGTTCTTACACAGACATATATACACAGCTCAACGAATTAGTAAGCTGAAGTGGCAATGGGCCGGCCATATAGCCCAAAGAACCGACAACCGATGGGGAAAAAAGTTCTTGAATGGCAGCCTCGTACCGGTGTTGGGCGATCCACTACTAGATGGAGTAACGACCTGGTAAAACATGCAGGAAGTCGATTGATGCAGGTAGCTCAGGGCCGTGCTTTGTGGCATTCCTTGAGGGAGGCCTATGTTCAGCCCTTTTATAATCACTATTGAATAAAAATTTTTGGAAACAAACATAGTTGACAGCTCATTCAGTCAATCTATCAGTAATTATTTAAAGACAACATTATAAAATATTTAGCGACAATATCTACTCTGTTCGACTGGTTGATCACAAACTGTTAAATGTTTTATTTTCATGATCAGTATCCACTAGCCACTTACCTGTAGGTGTTAGCTGTCGCGTTCATTCCCAATATTGCCAAAGGCAAGCCATTTTAAATATGGGCCTGAAAAGACAATGTCATTTTTTAAGTATTGGATATCAAGCGTTGATTGCCGGTTACATAACATTTCTCAAGGGCTGAAAAGCTATAAAAATTACGTTACGAATTTTTTGTATTTTACTCTTATTATTTTCTTCGTTCAGACACATGTAATACAAATTCTAATCAAATAAATGGTAATTAAAAGGAGGTCTTGTATTAATTATTGTCATCAGTATTTTGAACTACACGAATCGATGTAAATTACTTTTATCATAAGCAGCAATATCGTTGAAATTCTTTTCTTCGGAGGCCTTACGAATCCCATACCCGAGAACAACATTTGAGCCACATCGTGTCCAACATTTGCATAATGATGTGTCTGCTATGATTGAGATATGAATTGGGAGAATATACAGATAATTAATAACCCCTTTTTAAGGATTTTTTTATACACTGGCTGGTATCACAATGAGGTAGATTTTAATTTAAGAAAAATAATAAAACTTTTAAAAAATAAAAACCAACGTCAAATAACTAAAAAAATATAATTATCAGCATCGATGGACGTGGTAAAAAAGACTTATTCGCTAATATGTCGTGCAGATGCCTTCACAAATTGATTTTCTCATATACCCTTAGATAGTAAGCTCCTTAGTACCTCTAAAACACAGTATGGAAAAAATAAATGCTATGTGTTTGTTTAGTAAAGGAAAAACGAATTTTACACGATTTTTTTAAAGAATAAAAGTGATAAACGAATACACAATCTATCTGATGGTAAGTGGATACTTGTAGCCCATAGACACTTAGATCTGTCATCAATTAAGAATGAAAATACAGCTGTGTTGTCACTTTTGAGGACAAAGATGGAATACCTTACATCTAGTAATGAGGTATTCTGGTATTCTGTGAGATCGTGGTCCTTCCTCGGTCAAGCCGCCCCTGTTATAATCCAATGATAAAATTACAGGCTTCCGCCTCTTTGATGCTATGTTACTTATAACAATTAAGCAAAAGTCGTGTCAGCTAAAATACTTCTTTTTCTGACCAATTTTTCTAACAAAAAAATAATCAGATCATATAAAAAAATCCGACGAATTTAGAACCTTTCCTCCTTTTTTGATGTCGCTTTAAAAGTAGCAAGTACTAAGCAAGACTTTACCTAAATATTATGTTTAGAACTTGTTTGATACCGTTGAACAGTGTGTGATGTTAATGATTTCTTTAATGCACATATACATATTTTCATGAATTTTTGTTTGAAACATTCGAATGTGCGTGCTGCCTGAGGGAACAGGTGCAACAATTCAATTTAATGATTTAAGTGTAAATATGAGTTTATACCTAATGGCACTAATTATTACGACCGTAGTATGCTATGTCATAGTAATTAATGAAAACCTGTTATTGGCCTTATTATAAGAATACTATTGTTTAATGTAAACTATATAGAACGCTGTTGGTTTCTTAATAAATTTAAAAAAAATTAAAAATAAAACATGATGTTGATAATTTTAACGTAGATTAATAAGTGGCCAGTTCACCAACCTAAATATAGTGATATTTTTGTGTAATAACCCTAAATATTGTAATTATAATTGAGAATAAAACATGTTTCTATTTTTATGTCTTATTTTGCAGGTTCTACTGAAATACACGGAGTACAACGAGCCGCACGAGTCACTGACGAACCGCAACATCATCGAGGTACATTAAGTACGGCGTCATCTGTGTGCCCGTGATCGCAATGCAATGTCCATGCAAAATTGACTTATACCATTAACCGCGTGCTTTTACTCACAAATAAACCTAATGCAACATTTCTTACTAAAACGAACCAACAGAAAAAATACAATGGCCACAATGTAATTCCTGTAGATTTCCGTGAAAGCGTAAATATAGGAGAAGCAGATCACAAGTTGAACATGAATAGCGACACTAGACTAGCAGCCAGCATGCCAGTTTATTTTCTTTTAGAAAAAAGATAAAATTAAAAAAAATAAACAGACCCTCGTGTTTTGTACTAACAGTTTACGAGTAGACAGACACCCTAAATGTTTATGTTTTCCTTGTACAGCATGGGTTTTGTAAATATTTTGTGTTTATTTGAATTAACTCTGCCTACCTGACTTCGAGATGTGATACAAGAGTAAAGTCAGTGTTGTATCATTGCATTCGACACTACACACATATGTACGCTAAAAAGTTTCCACATACAATTAAGTAGAGCTTAGTATTTTTTTTTTATTTAAACCACTTTTCCAACCCTCACTATACCCGTAAAATGAAACAACGAGCTTAATCGATTTATTGTTGTAGACATTAAAACACTAATGGTTTTTAAATTGAGGGTGTTCTAATTTGTGATGCATGCGTAGTAAACCCCGGAAATACATACAATTTTGGCTTATCAAGCCACCTGAGCTGGTTTCGCTGACACTTGCAGGCACTAACGAAGAAAGAGCATAAGAACGGAGTGATGTCGCCTGACAGCCCTGAAGCTGAACCGGAATACAACTTGACACCGCGTACCGAGGCCAAATACTCCAAGATCGATGAGGAATTCCAAATGATGATGCAGAGGAACCAGTTGAATGGCAGCAGGGTTGGAGTGGGTGTGACCGGCAGCAACTACAATTTGCCCGTTAGCGTACCAGTGGGAAGTTACGATCAGTCTATGCTTCAGGCTAGTCCTCAGATGCATACCTCTATCAGTCCACGGCCATCGTCTTCGGAAACCGATTCTGGTAATTAATTCCTCATAATTTTACCTTCTACATATTATATCTCATAATCTCGCTAAAATAAAAATACTTCAATATTTCATTACAATGATATTTATAATTGTACATTTTAAAATAAATGTGAACCTCACTTTAACTGATACCTACGTGTTGCTTTTTTACCTTGATCTGGCCATTTATGGCTTTATATTTTTAACTAACTTAGTTTTTTTTTTTTGTTTTAATTAACTTAATAAAACATTAATTATTCTTTTAATTTGCCGTTTTAATGACTTAAAATTTTTCCAGTATACCCAAGTGGCGGAATGTTGGAAATGTCGAATGGATACCCTGGGTCAGGGTCGCCACTGGGCGCTGGGTGCACGCCGTCGCCGTCGCCAGGCCCCGCGCCCTCGCCACATCGCCACCCCCACAAGAGTCACGCGCATGTACCACCGCACCACTCGCCACGCCACAACAACCTACGCGTCGTCATACCCAGTTCCATGCCACCACCGCAAGACGAATTATCGTATCCTGGAGAGGTAAGTTCATTACCTTATTAATACTTCACGGTCGTTACTTTATTATTGATTTTCATCATTTCATCATAATTGGATTGACGATTATGTTATTATAATTACACTGTGCGCGTTATACTCTGCACCTATTGCCGGCCTATATTCTTTCTATTCTGGTAATTCCGGGCATATCGACAATGGCGATATATCGTGATTTTCTATCGTCGTTTACTCCCCTTTCTAAAGATTTGTCGTTTAATACAACAGTTACTAAAAGCGTATCAAATAAAATAGAACGTGGTAGAAATACACGATAAACGCAACCATATGACTTGTATTTTTATAAAATTGCTTACTTGCAGATTAACACAGACCTTCGTGAAAAATCTGCACTTGTTAAATTATATAAAGCCATTTTGTTTATAAAGTATTTCGTTTAAGGTTAGGAAACTGATTATACTTTTCTTTATTTTCTTTTATTTTCTTTTTTTGATAATAACTGTATATGTGAACGTATTGCAGACACCGCTAAGCTACTCAGGACTAGGCAACTTCGGGCCACAGGACTTCAGCATGACCTCGGACATGGGAATCGGTCTGTCGTGGGGCGCTCACCAACTGCAGACTCTACAGCACAACAGGTACATGTCTGTGCCCAATTTAATTTTTACATGTTCTCTTTAACTTACTCATTATTTGGTTATATTATTATTTCAGTACGTACTCATAATGGCGAACGCGCTAAAGTAAACAATTTGTTCTATTATAAGAACCATTATAAACCTACATTATAGTTACTTGCGTCCTTTGTTACATCTAAACCTATTTTTGAATGTTTCGTTGCCAAAACAAAACCCTTTTCAACAAGAACTTTGGCGTATATTATAACAAAATTATTTTTACCTTTTTCCTAACATTACCAAGACCATTATCAAGACCTTATTCATTAAAAATTAATTCTTTAATATTTACCTATAAATAGCTTAAAGTTAGTTAAATTGTCGTCTTCAAGTCGTCATGTATGGGAATCATAATGAAACGGAATATAAAATAAAACAATTATTTATACCTTTAAAACATATTATGTATATTATTATGTCAACTTAACTAAATACAACTAAAACAAGAAAGTAAATTACATAAAAACTTAAGTGTGGTTCGTACAGTCAAGTTACATTTTGATTTGTTTTTTTAAATTTATGTTTTAATAATAAAGAGTACTATGTAAAAAACATATAGTATAAAACGTGTGTCATGATAAAAATTATTAAAAAAGCAATATTTTTAAACATAAATCAAAGTAACAGCAAAGAAAACAGGCCAATCTCGATAAAATTAGAGCATAATTAAAAAATATAGTTATTGTCGCTACAGGCGTAAAGTCCTTACTGCTCAGCGATTATATAACAATTAAATTGAAGCTAAACAATTAACATTTTTTCATCTAATCACTTTTCGTGTAGTATTGGATTTTAAACGTCCATAGACATTTAAATTTTTTTATAAAAAAAACTTTTTCTCATTTAAAATATCTCTTAAAGCGAAAATATTACAATCATTGTTTTCAAAACAATCTTAACATTAAAATTATTTTAAATCCGCGTAATAAACTAAAATGATGTGTCTTACCTAGATTGAACAGCACTTACCTAAATTGTGTGCACTATCCCCGTCACCACTAATCCTGGCATCATTACTCCCATCATCATAACACTAGGAAATACACAATAATGTAACGGATTTCCGAAATTCTATTAATTACAATCATATAAGAAAATCTGACACGACAATCTTTAAAAAAAATTGCAGAGAAATTATCTCAAATCTCTAGATAATACTTGTGTTATGTACGGAAAATCGTCATTGACCGGATTTCACTTTTACCTGTCGAATAGTTAACTACACCAAATAGATACAACAGTACCCCTAGCACGAACATTTTGATCTATCGTATAGTTTACGCCACAGTTTAGTTTCAGTTAAATTTTGTATGGGAATTTGAACAGCGCTCCGTGGGCGTATTTGGAACTAAAATTCAGAAGCACGAACATCTAACGCTACGTTACGTATCGCTTTCGTATAGTTTAACGTATAGTAAGACACAAAATGTATGGGAATCGGCAGCACGAATCTTTTTTTGACGTACGTTATCGTCTATACACTGTAGAGATCTACGAAATCTTTCTCACCGACATTTTTACGGTGAGAACGCTATCGAGAAGTATTAGTTTTAAGTTTTCCTGGGGTTTTCGTTGATTTAAGTTTAAAATATTTTATTAACAACAAGTAGAATGCGATCTACGACTTTTTATTATTTTGTGTGGCATTTGGCAGTCGAGGCAAGAAAGCAAAGATGAGAATTAAGGTACGCAAAATTTACTATTTAAAGTATTACTAATTAGTATATTACATATATATGTACCCTTATTTTAACTATTTATTTGATTAATAATCATTAGATTTTGATAGCTGTTTCAATTAAATATATCTAAATCGTTCCAGTGATATAACTCAACGAATTTTTATTCGGCAAACGGAAGACCCTCCGGATAATTCTGAATTGGAATTTAAAAAAAAAGATACAGATTAAGTAAAAATGCATTTAAATTACTCTGCCGTTAATTTTGCTCTGAAAACTTCAGAGAGAGTAAAACGATAAGCTTAGAGCTTAAGGTATAAAAAATAATGTACAAAATTAAAGGACCTGCTGTAGTTACACTCAGTTTTTTATTTTCATTTATGTTTCAGGTTATTTATGCTTTATTATTTTATGCAACAAGCTATTATCAACGTTTAGTCGGTATGGGTAATAACTTGGACCAAAAAAGTGTTATCCAATGTGTCTCTCAAGTTACGGAGGCACTTAACAGTCAATAAATAATAACCGATACCTTTATCAGGTTGCCCACTTCAAGGGCTGAGAGAAACGTCGTCAATGTAAAGTACTTACATACTTATTTTTAGCTGTGTTGATTTCTCTAGTCTAATTTTTGACGGCTCCGTGGCGTAGTGGCTTAGCAAGGAATTGTAGCGCAGGGGGGCCGCGGTTTTGTATCCTGCACGGAACAAGTATTTGTATGGCCTACAAGTAATTACTGCCTCCACGACACTGGATAAATCCTATTGTGGCGGTTTTAGTATAACTAGTGTTTTTGTGACTTTCTATAGATTTCTTAAAACATACAAGATAACGGGTGTTATTGGTTGTATTGATGGATCACATTTCCGCATTTTATTTCACCACAAATATAATTAGAAAGAATCCAATACGCACCCAATAAGTTAATAAGTTATGTTACATAAAATGTGAAACATTACTAATGAAAAAAAGCTTTTTTGGTATTGCCCCACGAATTTATAATAAACTACCTGATACAATAAAAAATATGAACTTATTTAAATTTAAAAAAGTGCTTAAGTAATGAATATAGACAAATGTTATTATAAAATTGACGAGTTCTTAAATGATAATTTTGACCAATTATATTGACTAATGATATTATTTTGTTATTGTCATCTATTTAATTTTATCAATGTAGCAATTTCATTAATTTTTATTCCAATTTATTTTTATGGCATGATTCTCATAAGAACACATCATTATATTTGTATGTCTTTAAGACAAAACATAGCGTTCTAATAATTGTAACGCAAGACCTTAAATGTTTAAACCTACCTATGTTTAACAAATAAACTATTCCTGAAAAAGAGATTGAACATTTATTTTATTGCCGAAAGTATTTTCATTATTTAAAGTGCAAGTTGTAAGTTTAACGGTAAAAAGAATGTCCACTACCCTATTCGAGATGGGCGGCAGTCTCCTCGCAATATCAATTAAAAAATTAAAAAAAACTATGTTTGACAACCCACCTGCCAAGTGTGCCCGCTGTATATTATGGTCTATGTAGTCCAGTGTCAAATTCAAAAAATATTAAGCAAATATTAAATTTAAAAATGTTTTTTTTTTTATAGAGTAGGGTGACAAACGAGCACACAGTCCACCTGATGGTAAGTTGTTGCTGCGGCCCATAGACATCTACATCTATCCTCGATTACAAATCAAAATGCAGATGCGTTGTCACCCGTGAGGACTAAGATGTAATGCCTTGTTTCCAGTAAAAAGGGTCTCCGGTTTTCTACACTCACTATACGAAACACAGCAGCATTAAGCTACCATTTCACGCTGGTATTATGTGAGAGCGTGGTCCTTCCCCGGTCGAGCCGACCCATTCGTGCTACAACTATACATCTAATATAACTGCAGCATGGCTGTACCACATATGAATATAATATGTATTAAGAAATTTATGGATGACAATAACTCTTGGGAATGAGATAGTCGCTACTAAACTATTTCCAATATGATTTATATATTTAATTGTAAAACAACATAATACATGATTGTAAACATTTTGTTTTTAATTTCCAGCAGGGTTTTGTGCTAATTCATCCCTGGACACAGGTTTCTTCCGAAATAGGGGTAAATTAAACATAAGAATGACTTTTAATAAGTACTATTAATAATGTATATTAAATTTAAAAAATCTATTTCTGTTTCTATTGAATCCAAAATTTGATTCTCTACTGTGTTGTATATGTACAGAGCTTGAACGAATTAATACAGAGTTTGAATTTATGTTTTGACTTGTTTTTTGGGATTACGACTTTAGATGATAAGTGTTTTCTATATAAATCGGTATTTATATTAAATTCTAATAAAAAAGTACTTCAACAATTTCAAGGAGACATTTTATTTAAAACATGGACAATAAAAAAGTACAGATTATTATAATATATGTTATCACACAGCTCGAAACTGCAGCTCAGTATCATGTTGACGAAGCTCAACGTCTTCTCTGTCGAATCCTCTCTTGTTCTAATTCTACAAACATCCTTTTTGCTTATTATCGTTCTGTGTTCTTCTCACTTAAAAATAACATTATTCTAATGATCTGAATGTTTTTTTTGGGTTGACGGCGCGAAAATGGAAGTGGGTTGCCTATTGAGAACAGTTGGAGATTTCTTCGGTGTAGTAGATTTTAGTGCTGCTGGGATCTGGAGGTGTTAGGGATGTAGGTTGCGTTAGGAATCTAGGATTGGTTGGAGATAAGTACTGGATCCTTGCTGCAGCCAGGAGTGTTTTTAGTCTTCATCATCTGAAAAAGATCGATTGAAAAACTTAAAGTTTTTACATAATTTTTTATATTTCTTTCATAGTTACTTCCTTATTGTATCGTTGAAAATATTTAAAGGTTAAAAGATATAATGAATAACTTGAATTTTAAGTAATTCTTATTATTTATTTAATTTTTTTTAATCTTAATTTCAAATAAACAGTTAACATGCTAACACACAACTAATACTTAAATTATGAAATTATTATTATTAAGTAATTTTATTTAAGTAAAATGTAGATACTTACATCATGTGTAGTTGAAGACATACCAATAGCAGGAATTTCAGGTGGTATAATCATTAAATCTGTATGTAGCTCTGCAGGTATCACTGTTTTATTAATTTTGTATAGGTAACCAGTAACCACATAGGCTGTAAAATAATAAGTTATTAGTCTTACACTGAAGTTATTTATATTCAAATATACATTTTTTTTCTGAATTATATATTTTCATTGAGAAAGTGTAAAGTCATTATATTATCATGTTAAAGTGAAAGTTTGTCAGTTGATTTCTACTAAAGTTCTATTTATGTTAAAGCACCCTGTTCTCTTGGTATGTGAGAAATATTTTTAATGAATGCTATGAGCAGCTTTATTCATTTTTGGCCACTTCTTTATTTAAATCACTCCACAATCCTTAAGCATACCAAATAAAACGACAGTGAACTCAAAATTCATGAAATGAACTATGCAATTAAAACTTTATCTAAGCGCTCTTGATTTGTGTTGAAGGTTTTAGAACAATAAAACTAGAACTTACTTTTCGCTACTTTTTTCACTCCGAGACTTCGATGCCTAGGCTGTGGAGCAAATTACGTAGCTCTTCGTACTTTTGAATACACCACTGTAGTCCGTGCACTAATTCTGTACTTTCTATTAATCACCATTCCCTAGAAATAAACAATAATCTTTGTTTAACAGAATGAATCAATATCAATAGGCAATGAATACACAGACTGAAAAATAATCCAAACTCATGTTTTAATATAGTTACTTACGTTTACATGAAATCTACTATTATTGTAAACTGTGTGGCTAGTTCTTGACGACATCATTATTAAATTCAGCAAAAATTAACTAAAACCAATCTAAAATACAAAACTATTAAAACAACACGAAGCGCGAAGTCATATGTTTATCTTAAGAATGTCGCGTTCGGAAATCACAATTCATAAGACGTGAAACATGGTTTTATAAACATAAAAATGTTCCTCCGTAAATAATTATACAAGCAGTATTTTGTTAATTAACTGTTTTAAATTAATTAACACACTATTATTAATAAGTTTCAATACTTTTTCTTATTTTTACACACAGTAAATGACTCTACACCTACAATAATATCAATTTATAAACGTAATCATTCCTTTTCATTCGTTCGTTTTAATATTGAGTCACAAGGTTTGTTTACATATAGTTACAATATAGTATCAAGTACACGTGAGTAAGAGATAAGCGTTCGTGCTGCCGACGACTGTAGCCACAGTTTGGTATAAGTTTTCGCTTAGTTGACTCGATACGAATTCTTGACGCAATTGTTTATTATTCGTGCTCGGGGTACTGAATAAAAACATTTTAATGCATTCACTATAGCTTTTTGTTTTTTTGAAAGCGTTAGCAAATAGTTACCTTTAAATTGAATTTTAATTTTTATAAAAAATTTTTTTTTGTTTGTGTCACCTGCTTTTTTTTTTAACATGGGGAAATGCCTACGCATACCCGCCTCGCGGGGGCAAGGACGGGTTATGTCGGACTCGCACCGACTAAAACCCCATGGTGTTCCACCTTCGTCGCATATTGGCAGGGCTACGGGAACGCTTTCGCACACTTCCGCGGCCCTACCAGCGACTGCCGCCCCATGGCAGCACCTCCTCGGGAGAGGAATATTCCTCCCCGTTCTCCTTCCCAAGTAAAGCGCACCAGAACACATGGCACGCCTTCCTCCACGGCCTCCAATTGCATCTGCGCAACAGACGCCCCCGCGTCCGATGCGCGAAGGCCATGGGGCCAGGAAAAACGAGCACTTAGAAATACTAGCCTTCCCGACCCCAGCGGCGGATCTGGTCTATGGCTCCGCCGCCAACCAAGATTCGGCTGCGGAGGATAGGGAGAGCGGCGCCTCGCAATACCGACAATCCTTTCCCCCCGCAGCCCCATCACCACCGCATTAACGGTGCGGCCCCGTTTGAGTCGCGGAGGATAGGGCCATACCAACACTCCTCTTCCTCCGCGACTCCACCTCGGCTGCAGCGGTAGAGGGTGCGGAGTCCCCACTCGCTGCAGTCCACCAGCACACATCCGAAGTGGGCTCCCCAAGCCCACTCGGAGTGGCCACCTCAGGCCGGCCCTTCACCTCGGGCCAGCCACGTGGGTTCCTCTTTGTTCACCGTGGGAGACCAAGCCATGACTACTAAGCCCCCCCCGCCACGACAAGGCGGGAACCCGTTCGGGTCACCTGCTTAATATTACGATTATGCATGTCATCATCCTTTGGCAGAATTGATAATGGTGTTTTCCATATTGACGATATACATATTTACTGGCTCTGGTCCAACTTAAATATTGACTTGCCAATGTTGAATCGAATTTATACGAAACCAAAAACAAATCTTAATGTATTTTTTATATTAATTTTAAATTTGCTTCCTGCATTAACCATTCCACTACATTTAATAAACAATTAAAAGATTTCTCTATAAAATGCACAAAAATGCTTCAATCCACTAAGTAATTTACTATAATATCACAACTTTAACAAAATATTACATCAAAAAATGCGTGGCCTTGCCGCAGCAGCGTTCTGTTGCCGTGAACAGAATTCGAACCTCATTACTTCGGCTACAATGTATGATCCTATTGGAGATCTCAACAAAAGATTGGAATTTAAATTTTACTTGAAATAGACTTTTTTATTACTGTTCTGTTCCGCTTGGTTGCTCTTCTATTCAAATTATCTAGTTTTTAGCTCACAACAACCAGTTTTCTTGGCAGTTTTTTTTTACGTTTCTAGCATTGTTTATTCTTGCATTTATATAATTATATTAAATTCAAAGCAAAATCATACAAGGTCTAATTAAAAGAAGAAAAAAGTCTTACAATATAAGATACCATTTGCTTCTTACTGATAAATACATTTTTTTTAATTCTTCCTTTTTGATGAGAATGTATTTCGTTTTTGCAAAGCTTGATGTTTCTAGCACAAAAATATTAGATAGGGCTCAGCTATACTTAAATTTATATTTTCATAATATAATTTATATTACAATTTAAATATACGAGGAGTGCTACAAAAGTAGTTAGAAGTGTATAAAACAATGGTTATGTTATAATATTAAAGCTGTTTCTTGTATCTTGTTTATTTCTTTTTCTTCTCTGACGGCAGTTATCGCAACTTAATTTCAGCTTTGTGCGTGCGTACGTTGTATTGACTCCCCTTTCTTTTTTCTTAAATGTCCTCGTGCAATCTAATTCGATCTGCGTTGTGGAAATCCTTAGGCAAAAGCACACTTTTCCAAATATTTCAACATCCCCATCCAGATCCAAATTTCCCCTAGTTTCCCGCCGAACTTGAAACTTTGTATTTCTTTATTGTAGTTGGTGACGGCCTTTTCTAATCCATCGACTACACTTTAGTTTTGGCATCAAAATAATAGATTTGTGTTTCGTTCATATTCACAAATCGACACAAAAAAAATTCTTGGTCATTCTGGTAGTTTTGAAGATTTGCCCATTGTACTTGTCTGTTCTTTGGCTTCTCAGTAACATTTTCGGCATCCAACCGGTCCGGTCCACCACCCGGACCTTTTTACAAATTCAGTTTGTTTGTAAGAATTATTTGAATGTTGCAATATGCGATGCCTGTGATCTGAGCTAAATGTCTGAGCAACATATTTTTTAAGTTATCATCGGAGATGGCCGTAGATGAGCGGCCTTTATGGAGTTAGTCTTCGGTCGCTCAGCTTAAATTCCTCGGACCAGCGTGCAACTGTTACTAACAACTTTTAACTGCCACTACTCCTCGCGCTGCCGACCATACTTCGCTAAATACTGCCGTAGCAGGATCGATAGAAGTGTGTATTTACATTCTGCTCTACCACTCACATCACTTTCAACTTTCGGCTATGGCAGACGTCAAAATAATTACAGCGTCCGCGCTGTGTCTTCTTGTAATACAAAATTATGTTAATAACTCAAAAAATTATCAAAATCAAAGGAAAAAAAATCGTCCACGTAGAAGAGGGTGGATTATGGTTTTTATAGTTAAAATCCCATATAGTCCTTTCTGGTTACAGCAGTTCTAAAAACTTGATTGTATTTTTGTTACTCCACTCGAAAGGTATTTTGGCAGATCGTACTTAATGATTTCTTATATTTACGCGAACACTGTACATTGATTAAAACTACTTTTACGGATTTTATCGCGTTTTATTTATTTTATTTTTAATCAAAGATCGTACTTATTTAAAAACAAGACGGCACTCACGTACGTTCGTCCAGGCATTTGGCGCGAAGTATACACAGTAATCTATGGCGCGAAGTGTGCGATGGAGCAGAATGTGAACACTCACTGTCGCTCGCGCTGCCCGTCCTTTGACTTCCGCACGAAAAACGGATAATCGAGGGAGCGCCAGGCAGCGGCAGTGGCATGGGCAATAACACCGCGAGTAGCCTATTTACATACTGCCCTGCCCACTTCCCTGCTCACTTCCCTGTCCAAAAAGGCTGAATGTAAATGGGGCATTTAGACGTCCGCACAAAAAACCGACAATTGAGGTAGTGTCGGGCAGTGGCAGCGGCATGGGCAGTGACAGCGCGAGTAGCCTATTTACATACTGCCCTGCCCACTTCCCTGCTCACTTCCTTGCCCAAAAAGGCTGAATGTAAATGGGGCATTAAATATAGCGGACTAGTATCCCCCAATATTTCCACTAAGTCAGCCCATCACGTAAGTCACTCAATAAGTTTTGAGATGCTCGACAATTAAAAATGGAACACCCCCGTGTTATATGTTTCTAAAAAGCAAATTTATTTAAAAATAGAACTCCATAAGCCAATTGCTCTATATTATAAAAAAAAAACAAAGTTCTACTAATTTTTCTGCCACGCTTCCCAGTGTTGCCAGATCTAGAGGTTTTTCCTCAATCTAGGGGTTTTTGGAGGACGTTGAGGTTTTTTTTAGAGGTTTTAATATCACGAAATGAATCTAGAGGTTTTTCTGAAGGTTTTTCACTAGTCTTACCAACTTCCTAATTCTTTTTTCAAAACAGACAATGCCGACAATTCATTATCGATATAAATGTAGCGGCGCTATCGTCGCGCCACAAGCGAAATACACCGAAGCTTAAATCACACTATCAACATTCCGAATCATAAACGGCATATATAGAACTTCTCCGAATTATCACTTGGAGTGTGAGTCGCTCCCCGGGCAGAACACCTTGCCCGGCGGGAAATCTCCCCTTTTCCTACCACGGCCACAGTGGTGACTAACCGACGTGATCAGAACACGCAACCAAACAACCTTCGGAAACTTCAAGCTTCATCATCGTCATTGAATACCCCACCGTATCGCTCCCGAGCAGATATCGTCTGCAGTCTTCATATCCTGCAAGCCATCTAGCTTCACAAGGTTCATCGCAGCACTGGAATAA
The DNA here is from genome assembly GCA_907164705.1 of Parnassius apollo. Classification (NCBI taxonomy): domain Eukaryota; kingdom Metazoa; phylum Arthropoda; class Insecta; order Lepidoptera; family Papilionidae; genus Parnassius; species Parnassius apollo. The sequence goes on from CAJQZP010000907.1 coordinate 1,349,769, forward strand.
TAATGCTTCCTGTTCCTTCAAGCTACTCTCTGCGCCATACAGTGTTCGGCACGGCTCTGAGCCTTACTGCTCGCCTCTGCTTCACGGCACTCTCGCAGATTACTTGCCTTCTTCTCGACTCACCGCAGACTACAAGGCAATCCACTGGCACTTGCACATTCGTTGGCAACGAGGCTGCACTATCGACCTCCGGTCTGAGCAGGGGGGTGATGTAGCGGCGCTGTCGTCGCGCCACAAGCGAAATACACCGAAGCTTAAATCACACTATCAACATTCCGAATCATAAACGGCAATATATAGAACTCCATAAGCCAATTGCTCTATATTATAAAAAAAAAAACAAAGGTCTACTAATTTTTCTGCCACGCTTCCCAGTGTTGCCAGATCTAGGAGGTTTTTCCTCAATCTGGGAGGCGGAGAGCACCGAGGCGAAGTTTTCACAGTCTTACCAACTTCCTACTTTTTCAACAGACAAGCCACAATTCAATCATAATATCGATATGGTATTATCGCAATTAATTTGTTTTGTCCGTGTTTTACTCATAACTTTTTCTATATTGATGTATTTAACCTACATGTGTGCATAAAATGTAATAGTGTTGGAGATTTAGATTTGTGTTTGCCTTAGTGACACAAAATTTTATTGAGTTGGTGTGCAGTACTGTTTCTTCCCCCGCACCAAAAGTGACAGACTTTTTTGTTCGTAGCATTAGGTGCATTACTCGTCCATTGGGTTGGATGGTCTAAGTACGTAGCTTGTATGTAGTAGTAAGTTTTTATTTTTGATAAATCTGATTCACACGAAACTTGACCGAATAAAAATTCAGAGTTTTTTTATACCCCTACATAGGGAAACTAGGGTTTTTTTTTCGAAAAATCTAGGGGGACAGGTGAAAAAATCTGGCAACACTGACGCTTCCCGCGCTTTTCATTTAAAACGATGGATCTTAGCCGTGAACATTTGCACGCTATATATCTATTATGATTTTAATTTGGTTTAACCGAACAATTAAGTTTACAACGGTTGCAATAAGCATTAAGGGACTCAGCTTCATCACGCGCAATAATTTTTAGGTGGTTTGCTGAATTTAAAGGCGGGAAAATTAACCTTAAAGATGACCAAAGAACGGGGGCCCCGCAAATAGCAGTAACGGCAGAAAATGTATGGAATACTTAAATGATGGTGCGAGAAGACCCACGAATCACATATACGGACATCGAAAAGGTTGTAGGCATTAGTTTGGGGAGCATTCATACCATCCTACATCAACATAATGGAGTGAGGAAGCTTTGTTGTCGATGGATACCTCGTTTGCTCTTCGAAAGCAAAAAACAGACTCGTGTGGATTGGTGCCATGAAATGCATCTACGTTTTGCAAATGGGGCATCTAGGCTAGTGTTTCAAAAATGTGACGAGACATGAATCTATCAATATGATCCGGAAAATAAAACGCAATCATCGGTATGGGTCTACTCAGAAGGACAGTTATGGACAAAACTGCAAAGAGTTTTTTTTCGCGAAGCAGACATTTGTCGACGTCAATGCTAGAAAATTGCAGGTCAGTCAACTCTAAATGGTATATACTACAGTTGCAAAACCCAAAAATTTTCAAGCTGTATGGGAGAGAAGACCAAAGACCGGGCTTGGGAGAATCATCCAGCATCACGATAACGCCTCTTCACATACCTCCCCTAGAGCAAAAGCATTTATTGAGGAATCTGGTGTTGAAACTCTAAGTCACCCACCCTACAGCCCTGACTTAGCTTCTTGTGATTTCTTTTTGTACCCAAGAGTCAAAGAAAAAATAAAAGGCAAGTTTTTTTCAAGCGCTGAAGCAGTCGTGGCTGCCTACGAAGAAGCGATTTCCGACTTGTCAGATCAAGACTGGCAAAAGTGTTTTCAGAGTTGGTTTAGGCGAATGGAACTTTGTATAGAGCATGATGGAGAATATTTTGAAAAGATGTAAAATTAATATTAATAGTATCTAGAATACTTTTTGTATATCTCAAAACTTATTGAGTGTCCTAAGTATGGATTAAAGATATTTGTAGAAAGTTTTTAAACTGAATTTCTTGACTCCCACTTTGTTTTTCTTGGTTTTCGTGTTATTTTTCGACTGCTGATGTTCAAATAATTGTCTCTCCCAGAAAACCAAAAAATATTTTTAATCATACAATTAAATTTACAGTGAGTTAAAAAGTGCGATTTTAGGTGTAAATAATGTAATATAGTTTCTTTTAGATCATTTTTATTATAGGAAAAAGTCATCTCGTCTAACACCTTTACTTTGTGTGTGTTTTTTTATGAGCAAATAGTAGCAAATAATATAGGTTATAACCTAATGAAAAAATAACTGAAAGAAACATTTTAAGCACGCAAATATTTTGCACCAGCAGCTTGCCGGTGCTGGGCGGAGGCGGGACGCCACCGCCGGCACCGTCGCCGAGCAACGTGAAGATCAAAGCAGAGCCGGTGTCGCCGCCGCGCGCGCCTGATCACTTACATCGCGCGCCGCCGCCCGCGCCCGCACCGCAGCCCGCGCACTTATCTGGAGTAATCGATGGTAAGCTCTTTACATATATGTTAGATACACGTGTACTATGCTCCATTTATAAACGTGGTAGAGTTTTAGTGGTATGGTTATGCTGCATGTATTTTATGACCGAAGCACGAATGGGTCGGCTCGACTGGAGAAAGACCACGCTCCCATAAAATACTAATGTAAAATAGCAGCTCAATACTACTGTGTTTCATATAGTGAGTGTAGAGAACCGGTGATCATTAGTACTGGAAACGAGGCATTCCATCTTAGTCCTTAGGTGTAATAACGTACCTGCATTTTGTTTCTTAAACAAGGATAAATTGCATTTATTAATACGCCTTTGGCTCTAAAAACGTAGGCATGCTAGTTTACGTAATTAAAGACGAAAGTTTTAAAGGATTTACTATTTTTTAATTATTATTTAAATTTTTCGCCGTAATCGAAATCGTTTAGAATATAGGGTATGTTCCGAAAACAAACCCAGTACACTGGAAAATGCAAATGACGTCATCAACTGACACTACATTGTACTGGCGTGCCGCCGTCATATTTTGTCGGATATTCGGCCATAATAAAACAATTTTTAATTGTGTGTGCGCCGAATGAAGCATGCCAGAATTTATTTTTATTTATTCAAATACAAAAAAATATAGAATAATTGCTGGTATCTCCATTAGGAGGATATAATGATTTTTGGAGCACAAAATGACAAAATAATCGGCAACACTTTTCCAATATAGCGCTAATGTATGATGTCATATACTGTCTTATGTTTTGGAACGAATCACCAGTACAGCGTCGATTCATGACGTTATTTGCATTGGACAGTACACTGGGTTGTATTTCGGAACATACCCATAGGTTCCCAAAGTGGTTTTGATGGACCCCAGGGTTCCATAGGAGACCACATGGGAGTCCACGTAGACATGAAAAGAAAACAGGAAAAAAGAAGACTCAGTTGAAACTTGAAACACAGAATTTAATAGAACAATAGAAAATAAAGAAGTGTACATCACAACATGTCGAGACTTGCAAAGTGCCGCCCGTGCGCCCGCTTGTCCGGGATGCTTGTTTAGACCTGCAAAGGGATGAAATGCGACTTGCGCTGTGCTTGCAATCTACATTAATATAAATACGAATGCCAAAAACAAAGCGTTACTCATTTGTTTCCGAGATTTTGAACATAAAGATAACAGGTTGGTAACGGCACTAAAAGTTCGTCGAAAGAAGTTTTAGTGCCGTTACAGAGAGATTTGAGATTACTTCTTACAAAACTGAAGCCAAATATTGGTAATTTACTGTCAATTCATCAACGTATATACAAGTACTTCCGTCTCATTAAATATATGACTATTTTTTAATGTTGATTTACATTTCAGAGTTCATTGTCGATTTTTTGTCAATTATTGATTGTTTGTAATAATAAATGTTTATAATTTTGTATAATCACAAGTATTATTTTAATAAATAGGACGCAAGAAAATGTGCTACTTTTTTCTTCTTAACACCCCAAATTTGGGGTGATATTTTTTAGGAGTTTTGGGAATACATTAGAAATGTAGAAGCAGGGGGTCTACCGAAAATAGTAAAACTTTGAAAGTGGTCCACGATAAAAAAAATAGTGTATTATTGAATCCAAATATACTTTACATAAAAACAAAAAGTTATAAAATTACATTGACAAGACGTAAATCTAACTCAATACTATATTAAGGTATCTTTAGCAACCGTGCTAGGTCACAGACCTGTCTTACAGCTGCTAAGCCCTCCCTATTTAATATATACCATATAGAAAAACAAAAACATAAAAACAATTTTACCGCAATCAAGAAATGAATAAAAGTAGAAAGAAATAAAATAATTAGCTATGTGCTATGTTCTAATCCGACAAATGGCTCAATACTATTATAGCTAAATATTTAGTTGTATGGTACAAGAGTAAGGCAGGAGAGATATTCTATAAATGTGACACAGACTTATATTAATATTCAGAGGTTATAGTAAACGTTTACAAGAACTTATTCTATATTCCACATAAAAAATAATTGAAACGTAAGTGAGTAGTGACTCAGTTAATATTTTATTTTCCTAAAAACAATAAAATGTAATATGCAAAATGTTCATTTAATATTGGAGATTTGTTAATCATAAACCTTTGTTACAAGCTTAGAAGTGTAAAATTAATTAATACGTTGTTTGGGAACCTCTGGTTTAGAGAGACAATTCGGACTTGAGAGACGTAAAAACGTAGTGATATTATAGAAATTCTAAAAATAGGACCTGTTAGGACAATCCTCGTCCCGCACATTTTATCTTCGATTCTCTATTTACATATAATTAAAATTTATATTTTCATAAACTCATTAAATTAGACACAAAAATGTTTTTATTACAGGTTCAGTAACGTCAAGTAACATGAGCTCGCCGGCAGGTCAGGATATGAGGCACTCAAACACCGTCCCACTAGATTACGAACAACCTCATACTAAGAGACAACGGATCGAAGGTTGGGCCACATAGCTAGGCTATGAGGCCTTCGGTCCATATCCGAGGCCCCTCCACCCGCACTGCTAAATCTGGCACAGACCCATTGTAGACCAAAACTTGGCTGCCCCTGTCGAGCTTCGGTACCGTCCTTCGTTTGATAACAATCACTCTCTTTTCTTCGGTGGTGGATCGGGAAACACATGGTCAGTGCTAAATTTCGATCAAAGTCTGAAAAGGAAAGGTGCATCTGAATTAACGGTGCTCTAAAGTTTGATGGCACGGTGATTTTGGCACAATGACGCTTCAAAACCTGAAAATAAAAAAGCTCTGCCGGAATTTGATTGGGTAGGAATATTTATCTAATAATGATTTTAATCGGTGTTGAATCAAAATAAATGTTCACTATCCCCTTCTATTATACGTAATTACTATTATTGCACATGCGAGTACACTAAAGAGTATTTAAGATTAAAATTAAGTACAATGTTACAAGTAAATGCAACCCTTCTGAACAACTTTATAATAAAGATACATACGTATGGATAGATTGCTAACTCCTTTGTAAATAGAAAACATTATATGTACAATCCGTGCCATTGTCTGTTTAGCTTAAAATTTAGTCAATTTAAATTAGTCATAGTAAATACAACACAATGTAAAACTGAAGTTCAAGTGAGCGAACTGTTATAAGCAGCCGGAGTGATGTAGTGCGTAAAGGAAAAGACTACAACAAAGTGTGCAAGTGCGTTTAAGACTATGAAAGGACTGTTGAATATTTTGTGTTAGTGTTTTAAAAAGTTTTTTGTGCCATTTTAAAAATATAGTTATAGTGCGACATCCGAACTTTGAATCTTTGTAAAATTAGATAAGTGTAGTTCATCACAGAAGATAATAAGTTATGTATTGGAAAATGTATCAATTGACATATTTATACATGAGAATCATAATAATATTTACATAATATGTATACACGTCCCGTTAGGAACGAATGTTATGTAATGTAAGTAGATAATGTTAGCTAGGGTTGAGTATATAAAGGTACCACACGAAGCTTTAAAATTCTTATGATAACACTCGCACTCTAAGCAGTCTCGTAAGTAAATAAACACGGTTTATATATAAAGAATTAGAGCCATTTGCATCCATTACCCTGATGTTTATAAAACTACTGCTATTGATCTCGATGAGACCACTATTTAGTTCCTTCCATTGCAGAAATAACTCGTTTCTTGCTGTCCATATTTTTAAATCAATTAAATTGAAATTAAAGAAAACGTGCGGGCGTTTCTCATTTTCAGACCAAAAATTAAAGTCAATTTTGAATACCATAAAATGTAAAACCGTACTTGTAAAGTACCTATGTTAGTATTTATGTATTTAGTGGCTGTAATTGGTTACTAGAGGGAAGTTATGGCTTGTTGTTAGAGCGTTTTTATTTTGTTAATGTGATCTGAAGCTATATTTTTCGCATTATAAATATGTTGTACCGTAACAGCGAACAATATTATTTGTAAAATATATTAAAGTTTTACACACATACATAAAAATATATCTTTATCACATCACAAATATGTAAAATTCGTATTTTGATACAGCACTATAAAATCACGTCCACCCTATTTTTAGAAGTTATTGTGTAATCAAAATGAATAAAAATGAAATAGTTAAAATATTATTGATGCAAAATTACATATGTATAAGTAATCATATTGTCATTTGTTGTTTCGCGGTCATTGTTTGCATCAATCATAATGTTGCTAGCGCTGTTAGAAAATCCTGTTGTTCCATGTACCTACAGAAATTCATCTCAGAATCTGCGATAGCATTTTATAACGAAAGTAATTATAAAAATAACCGTGCAGCCTTGAGATGATGTTTTGTATCCTGTTATCGTAATTCCCTTTATATCTTCTCACTGTAGATGCCTTACTCACAGTGCCTAATGTAACCATTTTATACCAAGTTTGTACTTTGATAGCATTTTTGCTTCAACCTTTTTCAAAACCAGATAATTATAGATACGTATATCGTATATATATTATTGTTACAGTCGCCACATCATGGTGTCATTATCATTACAAAAATGTTGTTGAAATGTGTAACTACTTCGTAATTTATTGTAATAATATATAAAACTGTTGTTAAGCGGAAAAATAAAATAAAAATTGTGATTGTAAATACTATATAAAAAAGGACACGTTCGAAAACCAATTTTTTTGACTTTCGTGAACTTCACATCACAATAACAAAATTTTAATGTGTATTTATTAAATTTGTACAGGGATGTAACCAGTTTCGATGTTCAAAAGTCTGAACGAGTAAAAATGTATTTTCGCATTGTAAAATAATATACACCAGTAGTTGTAAAAACGAAAAAATATTTTAATACCTGAGCATAATTGATTTTTCCCTCTAATTTGGGGAGATAAATGATTTGTGTACACCTTAAATGTTAGAATAAATGTTCATGTGATATAAACACAATACACTGTTGCAGTTCTTGTATTTTTAAAATACTAAAACTTTGTTGTTTGAAAAAATCGTTTCGTTCACCGTTCCTAATACAATTCATTTTAGTGTTGACTATCGTTAAAATTTGCTCAACCGTCATAACTTGGTAATTGATTTACCTTTTTATGTTAGTTGCACCGTTCTGTTTTTGAATAAAGAGTAGTTCTATACAGTGTAATTCTTAAAACCCGTAGATGATTTTTTCATAGCTGATATTCGTTATACTTTGTTACCTAAATACCTATCATCAATTTTGTTATTCTGATCAAATTGATAATTCATCTTTTATTAATTAATAAATCATATAATAAGAATAGTCAGATTAGTTTATTTATAGTATTTTCACAGGAGTATTTCAACACCGCTCGTCTTATAGATATTTTATATTAAATTTTCACATAAGAACAAACTGACAAAGAATGTCTATATTATATTGAGACGTTAGCTATTTTGTCGACTGCACATAAATATATTTAATATTTTCTTGTATAAAATAATTCATCAGTAAGCTGGTATTGGGAGCATAATTTCCGAGGTTGTGAGCTTTGCTATCGGGAATGATTTCACATATAATTAATTAATTACTACTTTATATAATATTCATTTAACGCACAACTGTGTTGTGTGTTGTTGTAAAAAGGGTTTGCTTGGTTTGTTTTTAGATGTACCTACATTTGTATATGTTTTACTTGTAATTATCTCGCTGTGTGCCAATAGCAAAGGGCTGTACCATCTTCTGTTTTACCTTAGTGAACAAGTAATTTGTTGCATTTAATAAAAATATAGTCTTAAGCGTTTAATATTAGAAATAAATACAGTTTTCGTAACGATAGATGTAACATTTTTTTATCTTTTTGCTATTGCTCCACAGCTCCTTGTCAACAACCCAAATAGATTTAAGAATATAAATACATATCCTTATTGAATACTCAAGTCGATTTCACATTTATTTGTTTCGTAGCATCAGTCGTGCAATACATAATGTAACAAATGCTTAGGTAGGTATTAGGTATATTACGTTTGAATTTACAAAAATGCAAAATCTGTTGTATTTTATCGATATTTTACTGATTGTAAAGAGGCGCCTGCGACTTTTCGAAGGTGCTTCATGAAATATATTATTTTTAGGAGTGAGGCCGGGTCAAATATTGCATTGTATAAGGTCTACGGCGACTGTATCTCTGTGTTGAGGCAGCCATTTCAGCCCTACGTGTAAATTGAGTAATGATCATGAACATCTCAGTGGCTGAATGATATTTTAATGTTAATGGACAGTGTTAGAAAATTGTTATAAATTATTTTGATGACTGTTCGAAGGATAATAAAGAGTTGGATGTCATTTTTGAACTTTATTTAATTACCTTATGTTACAACCAAATTTAAGTTCTTGAATATATTATTCAGAAATATTATTACATAATATAGTGCATCGTTACTAATTAAATACTATTAAACATATTATAACTCGTGAGTATTAGCGAAGTCTCCCAAAGCACCGGTTAAATTCGTCATCTGCTTGTTTCTATCGGCTGTTATAATTTCTTTGTTAAGTGTAATGCTCCGCCTCTGATGATCTCTTTCAAAAATTTCTTTTATCTCTCTATCAAAATCAGCGGAGACTGATTTTGAACCTGATTCAAATATATTATATTCGTTGTGAACGACGATACTCTCTTCAGAAACGTTAATAACTTGACCGTCTAACGATTCTCTAGACCCCGCACTAGTAAAAGCTAACCTACTGTCACTTAAACCAGATTCATTGTTAATAATTTTTGCATCATATTTCATATTTTTTATTAAATTAGTACCGGAGTGTACAACCTTCTTTCGTCTACACCGACACCGCCTTGAACAACCTCCCATCCACTCGCTTATAAGAGCTCCGGCCGCTATAAGAAAGCCAGCTCCTAAAAGAAGAAACATGCCTTGCGTATCTTCTAAAGTTAATCCTTTTTCTTCAGCGGAAGTTACCCTATGTGATTCCTTTACAACCTAAAATATTTTAAACCAATTTTATTATAAATGAAACGGACTAGTTCGAGTAGGATACGTGCCCTGAGGGTTGCCTGCCAGGTGTGGCAAATATTCTTCTTATGTAGCAAGCTATGTGAAAGCAAGGCATATTTTTAGCAAAGGAGTTTTATAGGCTATAATGAATGAATGAATTTAATTTATCCAACAATAGATTAATATGGTTAATGTTTTTTTGTTTTTTTTTTTTACTTTTTTTATAACTGAACGAAATACAGCTGCGTTAGGGATGCGGCACGAATGGTGCACATAGACCGGGAGAGGATCTAGTTCTTACAGAATATCAGCGTCACAAACATCGTAATGCAGCTGTTTTGTGAAACTATGTGGAGTGAGTGATGACAACTAGGTAACTTGTTACTGATTATGAGATATTTTATGTTTGTACTCGCGAGTTATGACACTTTGTGATATGTCATCTACTTACCATCAGGTGTGCTCGCTTCTCATCATTGTATAAACGTAAAAGTTGAAATTTTCAGCGTATAATTAAAAAAAACAACATCCGAATTCCAATAAACTGAAAATTTGTGTCAAGCGTTACGATTAACCCCTGATATGCCCGGTCATTTTATTTTTTTAAGCGCCAAGTGACCAGGTCCGTACGGGAGGTCGCCCGATACTGGCAGGCGCTAATATAAACAATGATATGTCTTTAATTTTGTATGCCATGCCAGCTATGTATAAAACTTATATGTATCGAACCGATAAATGAATTAATCTATTTAATTGTAAATATTAAATCAGTACCATTATGGCAAATCCTACCTACAATGGCTCTACCATTGTCTAATGTCCAGTAGTCGAGTGTGTTGTGTTGTGGGCTGATGACGAAGAAAATGAAGATATTATAAACAAATTTAATACCGGAGGCCTGCCAGTGGTAGTGCGTTGAATTTCCCAGCGGACTTCGTTTAAAATCTTATCAATAATTCCACTTTGCCATATTCTTCGGACATCTGCACTTAACTTTTCGTAATATACAGAATTTCGAGGAAAGCCTAAGGCTACACCAAATGGTACAAAACATTCGTTTGATATGTGTAGTACGGCACGTTTTGACCTACGAGATAGAATATTATAGATATAGAATATTTAATTAAATATTAATAAGGTTAAAAAAATTATATTTGGTATCGTTCTGTATTGTTATTTTTTAATTATTTCGCATTTACAAACGGAGCAATAGAGGGTTAAAAAAGCCATTCGCTGTGGTCACCATAACACATGCTGAGTGAGGTCCATTTTTGCATGCTTTGACGCACAAAGCCAAACTCATTGTAAAAAATAAATTAAATTATAAATTTGTGTGCGTATATATAAAAATATGTATAAATATAAATTTTATTCTTCTATGTGCGCATTATAAAAATGTTAAATTTTGCATACTTAGTCTGTGTAAAGTTCGCCTGAATAATATATTCGAGTTCAGCCCGAGACCCCAAAAACGCATAAGGCCAGAAAAATGCCTTTGTAATATTTCTTATACCTGTTTCTACGTTTGGTACAAATTCCAATTTTTTCAAAAGTTTATTTGTCTTTGGATCTGAAGAATTTAAAAACCATCTTTCCCAACCACCACGATCTGCCAAAAATGTATTATTTATTAGAAAGAAAAAAAAAACATAAATTTTGAAAACATTTGATTCAAAGGTTTTTACCTAGTGTTCCAACCCTGTAAAATCCTGAGAGTAGTTGACTAACGGTGTCAACAGTTTCAGGGAATATGGGTAATGTTACAAATGCTATGATCGAACCAGTATAGCAACTTGTTATTATAATTGTAAACAGCCAGTACCAACCTGTAAAAGAAAGTTAAAAAAAGAGTTTTAACGGTAATAATTATTAATTCTTTATTTTATCTCATTAATCTCCAAAACTACTTACCGATCAATATTCTCGTTGTTATCTTTGTAGTCTTACTCCATGAATTTTTCCCCACAAATGTAAAACAATTTGTAAAAGTACCAAAGACATACCAAAACATGTTTTCTATTTCACCGGAGTCATGTAATAAATGCTGTAGGGTATGTTTATCAGAAAAAGCTAAAGGAAAAATGCCGATTAAATAAGTAAAAGTCAGTGCCACCCAAACATGCCAATGAAATGGTCCTAAAATTGCTCGATACCTGGAACAAAAAATATATAAATAACCGTAATTTACAATGGTTTTCGTAAATATTATTATAGAAAAGTTTGAAGTCCTTTACTGTTAGCAACGACACATCTTTTTCATCATTAGGTGTAGTTTAAAAATATATATTAACAGTAACTCAAATTGCTAGAATAATTTTAAGAAACATATTTGTACTCCATATTGCATACCGTGGCAATCTTTAATTAAGAAGACACTTAGATATAAACTTTCCTATTATTTCTAGTATTTACATTGTGTTCGTGTATGTCTTGTTGGTTCATCATTATCACTACTGCCTTTCACAAGTCCACTGCTGAACATAGGCCTCCCCCTAGTAATGCCAGAAAGCACGGTCCTGAGCCACCTGTATCCATCGACTTCCTGCATGTCTTACCAGGGCGTATCTCTCTATCTAGTGGGGGATCGCCCTACACTTCGCCTACCGGTACGAGGCTGCCACTCGAGAACCTTTCTTCCCCATCGGTTATCAGTTCTTCGAGCTATATGGCCGGCCCATTGCCACTTCAGCTTACTAATCCATTGGGCTATGTCGGTCGCTCTGGTTTTACTGCGGATATCCTCATTTCTGGGTCTATCACGCAGAGAAACTCCGAGCATAGCCCTCTCCATAGCTCGCTGAGCGACCTTGAGAGTCCTCATACGGCCAGTAGTGAAGGACCACGTCTCAGATCCGTAAGTCATCACTGGTAACACGCACTGGTTGTACAATCTAGTTTTTAGAGATTGAGGTATACCTGACGAGAAGATATGTCGTAATTTCCCGAACGCTGCCCAGCCGAGTTGAATCCGTCGATTGAACTCTCGGTCGAAGTTGGACTTACCTAGTCAGAATATTTGTCCCAGGTAAACGTACTCGTCAACAACTTCGAGCATAGTGCTCCCAAAAACTACCAGCATAGGTGTGACATGGACATTAAACATGATCTTTGTTTTGTCCACGTTCATCTTAAGACCTATCCGTCGGGAGACGCCATTGGGGTCATTGACATATGCTTAGGTCCTCAGCGATTCTGCCATAAGGACTATATCATCAGCAAATCGAAGGTGGGTGATGTACTCGCCATTGATGTTAATACCGTATCCTTTCCAGTCCAGTAGCTTGAAAACGTCTCCAATGCAGCGGTGAAGAGTTTCGGGGATATAACTTCATCCTGTCTTACACCTGTCTGTGGTTGGATAGGTTTTGAACTCTGGTTCTGTACTCGGATAGCCATTGTAGCCCTACTTTACAAACAATTCAGCACTTCGATATACCGACAATCAACTTAGCACCGCTGGAGGGACTGTAGCACAGCCCAAATTTCGACAGAATCAAAGGCTTTCTCATAGTCCACATACGCCTGGCAAAGTGGCAGATTGTACTTTTCGGTCTTCTGTACAATCTGCCGCGGTGTATGTATGCGGTCTATGGTACTGAAGCCTTTTTGGAAACCGGCTTCTTCGGGAAGCTGGAAGTCTGCGTGCGAGACGATTGACTCTCGAAAACAGCACGTAGACGTAAACATGCTCAAAAGGGAAGTCGGTCTGTAGTTCTTCAAGAGAGCGTTGTCGCCTTTCTTAAAGAACAAGACCACCGCACTTCTGCTCCACGCATCCGGAGTAGTGCCACCATGGAGGACGGAATCGAAGAGCTTCTGAAGGACTTTAAGTACCGGTGTTCCACCCGCTTTCACAAGCTCCGCTGTAATTCCACCCTCGCCTGGGGCCCTGCCGTTTTTAAGGTGCTGGAGAGCCATTCTAATCTCGCTCAGACTGACGTCCGAGATATCATCGGAATAGTGTCGGATAAGACTTGCTCTAGGATCGTTACTCACACTTGCGTGTTAGCTCCAACGATGATGTGTGTAGCTGCCCATAGAACCTCTCAATCTCACTCAAAATCTCATTTGTCCCGGAAACGATGCTGCCACAATCAGTCTTAAGCTTTGACAGTCGGCTCTTTCTGGCAGACAGATCTCTGGCAAAGACTTTGGAGCCCTGGTTCCGCTCGATCGCTTCTTTAATACGAGTAGTATTAAAGTTGCGTAAGTCTAGCCGCATGCATTTGGAGATCTGTCTGTTTAGTTTCCTGTATGCTGTCAAACCTGTTGACGATTGCAGCCTCATCTCCCGTCTAACAGCCATGAGATTAAGAGTGTGATCGGAGAGTTTTTGTGTTCTTCTGCGGCGGGTCTTGCAGAACTTAGCTCCGACCGCATGGACAGTTTCCACGAGCTTGTCATTCATATCGTCCATTGCATTGCAATGGCACTGAAAGCGGTTACCTAATTTGAGCTGAAAGAATTCGGGATTTTGGATTAGAGCACGAGGGAGACGGAGCGTTGACTTCATTAGACGAGACCTCTCCAACTTAACGTTTAGGTTCAGTGTGCCTCTAAACATTCGGTGATCGCTGCCAGTTTTCACCCTTGCGATCACTGAGACATCACTGAACAGTTTGCGTCTGGTCGTCATAATGATGTCAATCTCATTTTTTGTCGAACCGTCGGGGCTCGATCAGGTCCACTTCCTGTGGGGCCGCTTCTGGAAGAAAGAGTTCATTATATAAAGTCCCTCTTTCTCCATGAAGTCGGCCAGCTACTGGCCCCTTGGGTTCCGTTGCCCTATCCCAAATTTTAGCTCACCGTTCTTTCTTGTGCCCAGTTGTGCGTTGAAGTCTCCCATTAAACCGTATAGTGAGTTTTGGAGGAATGCATGGCTCTAGAAATATCCTCATACATTTCCTCCACCTCCTCATCGGGATGTTCCGAAGTTGGCGCGTAAACCTGTATGACCTTCAGCGAATACCGTTTGGTGATTCTGCGTATAAGGTACGCAACCTTCGTCGATACACTCCCAATTTTTAAAACGTTGTTAACGAGAGACTTGTGGACGATAAATCCAAAACCTCTTTGTGACAGATGGTCCCGGTGACAGAACAAGTTGCCGGATTCGAGAATCACCGTGTCCTCCACCTCTCTCTTCGGACCTGTCACGGATAATCAAATCGCCCTATAATATGGTATGGATAAAAGCTAATAAATTAAAAAAGATATGTACCTTGGCAAAGCTGTAGACATCAGAGTTATAAAGATGGCACAGTCTTGAGAATGTGGAAAAGTCATATCTAATTCATGAATCCTTTCACTTGTAATGTACATTCCCGCTGCTGCAATATCTGCTTTACCCCTAATTACTTCTTTAGCAACTGCATCTCCTGAACTGAAATATTTATAATGGGTAACATATTACCCATTATAAAACATACATTTAGATATTTCTTTTTTATAGAATTAATTTCAAACTGTTAGTAGAAATTTTTTATTATCTCTTACCCTAAATGTAACTCACGAGGTTCTACAATTGCTAAAGAGAAATTGTTTCTCTCAGCTAGCAAATTAAGTAGTCTGATCTCGATTCCATCCCAAACAACTTTCGGATTACCACCATCGCTATCTGTCGTTACCCTGCGCATTTTAAAACCAATGTTAGTAATGAATTATTACTCAGATCTACCATCAAATTACTATTTTACCTCCTAAATGTATACGGTGGCTGATTTGCCGCTGATACAATAAATCGATGACCGGCATAACCTTCAGTCATTTTGGGAGGAAATAAATTCAACTCTCTAGAAAATTTGCCATGAGACCAAGAATTTAAGACGACAGATTTACTTGCACCTAATCCATCTATATATAGTTTGTGTGTATATAATATGTAAGGCGCTTCCTGTAAATGTATTTATAAACGCATACTTATTAAAAAGATATTTAAATTATAAACAACAAAATATAATTTATCTCATGTCATACCACATTGCTATCTTCTTCTTTAAAACTTTGTCCAATTACAAGTAAATTAACAAACATCCTAGACATAGGACCTGCAAGAAACTCTTGCACAGCCCACTGTGATGATTGTGTTACAACTACAACTTTATTTTCAGTTTTTTTACCTAAAACTTTAGCAATTTTCTTCACATCATTTAAAAACACCATGAAGTGAACACAATCTCTGTTAAATTGAAGGAGTTTTGGTTCTGTTAATTGATCATTATCGTCAATATATCCATGAATATAAGTAGCTGGAAAATCTCTCAACAAATTTTGAACTAAATAGCTTTCTTTTGAATGAACTTTCCTGTCGTAAAGTATGACGGGAGTGCAGTCGTTCAAATATGTATGTGTAATATTATGAAGAAGCTTAATAAGTGAAAAAGTTGGATCAAACATTTTGCCTTTATCAAGAAAATTTCCGTGCCAAATTTCTTCCTTACTTTTAGGGTATTCATGAAATACGGAATCTGTTGCTCTTTTCCTCGAAGTTTTTTTATTTGTTGATTTCCAACCTTGAAACGATATATTATTGTTTCGAACATTTAACCAGTTTTCGTAACTTTTATACCTTGTTAAATATTTTTTGTGAAAAATATTGTAAGAATATAGTTTGTGATCACTTTTCAGTTGATTTATGTTTTGAAAAGATCGAGAAGAGTAGTATTCTACTTGTTGTAAACCGTAAACTAAATAAAGAGATTGATATAAACTCATAATGTAGGAAAAATTTATCAAAATCATTTTTGATTGTATTATATGAAATATTATCATTAAACACTATAGACACACTATAGAAAGCAATCCTACATATTGTCTCAAATAAAACTTCATTGATTTGTCTTTATATAGTATTTTTGTAGACCTTGATGTATAAAATATTGACTATCAGGTGTTATGATTGAAATTTAATTTTTTATGACTTCATCGCTATCGTCATGATACAAACTACGAGTTTTTGGAACAAAGGCAACTCCAGAACGTGAATAACAAATTATACTACATTTTGTATATTTAAACATATTTATAACTTGTGAGTAAGTTCAATGTAATGTTAAAAATCGTTATTTTAGTTTTCATGCAGAAGTCATGAAAGTATTACTTATGCATGAATAGAATACGTATAGACCGTAACGAGCTAGGTATCTTATAATCTGGATATTAAATCTTATAATATCCTTAAAGCCGTACAGTACGTATAGTTAGTTCAAAGATCTGATCGTGTTTGTAATCGTCCAGAAAATTTTCTTCAATCTTGTTGAGTTGCATTTTTTGAGTTTTTGCGGACAATTTTTGAGTCCTTATTCCTTCCTTCACGACTAAATGACATGACAACGACGTACAATAATACAATTTACATTTCCTTTTGTTCTTGGCCTTTTACGAACAATCACCAAATAATGTTCTACATCGTTTTCGTAAGCATATAAAAGAATTTTTTATTGCATACGCATTTATATGCGTTAGTTATTCTAGACCGATAAAGAAATGATCTCTTAAAGGCTGAAAATGCAGCAAGTATTTTCTACACTAACATACTAGTCATCTCCGATCGAATTTGCTATCCTATTTTTACTGCTTTGTTTTGTGATTTTACTTATCAAAAGTATCGGAATCGGATATGCGACATTCCATGTTAACTACTCCTAATTAGACTTTACGATCGTTAAAATTTATTTTAAAAACATATTACTTAGCGAGAAAAATATCCGAATCACAAAGTTCTAAGAGACAGGTCTGCTATTATCGCCCTGATTTGGATAATGAGGACTAATGGAGTAGATCTTTACATTTCATAGATATTTATTTACTGAAATGTTCAATTATTTAAAAAAATTCCTTTTAATTCGACTTTCTAATCAGGATCAGGAAGAATGGGTGATAGGAGCGGTTCTTATCCTAAATTAACCGCTGTTTTCTGTACAAGCATGCATGGCCTACCGACAACCGATGGGGAAGAAAGTTTCTCGAGTGACAGCTTCGTACCGGCAGGCAAAGTGTAGGGCGTCCCCCTACTAGATGGAGTGACGACCGGGTAAGACATGCCAATGTATGCCAGTCAATGGATGCAGGTGGCTCGAAATAGTGCTCTGTGGCATTCCTTCGGGGTGGCCTAACTTGTGAAGGGCTACTAATTATGATGATGGTGCATGGGCTTAGTAAATGTTTTTATTATTTTATGTGAATTACGCCTAACGTTATAAAATTAACGTGTTCAGAAGTATTACTTAACATCAAAGTTTTTAGAACTTAATTTGCTTATTTCCGCGTAATGAAATAAAATGTGTCCTGTCCGATATGAAAAACACCTTCTACCACCAATCTCAGCACTACCACACTAGGATCGACACACCACCCCCGATAATACGACACGTGTTTCGCCTCTATACGTGGCATCCTCAGGTGAAGTTGACTCTGCGGTGGCTGACCACTAAGAACTTAATATTTTTGTGTATTTTATTATATTGATTAAAACTACTTTTTAATTCCCGACGTTTCGGGTACTTTCTAGCACCCATGGTCACGAAGACAAATGTCTGACCCCGTCAAATACTTCAGCTTTTAATTAATCACAAAGAACTTATCGTGTCTTGAAATCTTGCATGCTTGGGTTTAGTTTTAATTTTATTAATTACAGGGCCCAAGCAGTTGGTAGCACTTAGCCTCCCTCTCTACTGAAATTATAATGGTTTTTAGTTTCAATAGCCTCACGTATCTATCAAATCAAAGATTTGTAGTCTATCAAATCTGATGTAGGGTTGGAGCCGTCTAGGATATGATTACAAGCTGCAGAATTCCAGTACGGTTGATGCTTCACATCAGCTATATGTTCTTTTACGCGCCGCGGGTTCTAATATATCTTTTTGTTTGCCCTATGTATGAGAGACCACATTCACAATCAAGCTTATACACTCCTGCATCTTGTAGAGGAATATGACACTTGACGGATGGTGAGGCCTTATCATACTTACACTACACTTACCAAGACTTCAAGAGACAGTAAGTTCCAGATTGGCACCGGTAGCCCCTTAACCAGTGCCACGTCCGGACAAGGGTGAGCACAACAGGGGACCCCCGGTGACAACGAGGCAAAAAAAGGAAAAAAAAAACACCGAAAAAAACCTGCGTAGATCGGACTATAAATAATAATTAAAAATCTAAAGGTATTCCGGGTTAACACTGAAATCGGGACGTCAGTCACCTCAGTCTACCGTGACCATGGGGTGCTGGAAAGCACTCGAAACGTCGTTAATTAAAAATCAAATAAATCAATCCCGATAAAATCCGTAAAAGTAGTTTTTATCAAATAATGGTGTTCGCGTAAATATACGAAATCATTATTTTTATTATGTTTAGGATTTTTACTCATTTTTTGTAACTTGCCACGTACGGTTTCTCTCATTTATTGTTTTAAATTTTAATTAATATAGTCTCAACCCACTTTCGTCATCTGCATGACTTTTATGAAAATAAAATTGTTTGACTGTCCAACAAAATTTAATTTATTTTTGGACTAGCTTTTCCACGCGATTTCATGGTGTAAAACTTAACACTCTCAGTGTTCTCTGTAGTCTCAGTGCACACGCTTGTGTGCAAAAATGATACACTGACGCTGAGAGCATTAAACAATGTAAACTTGCAGATCTATTTCATTATATTAATTTAAAAATAAATAATTTTTACGTACGAGGGCGGCACTGAAAATTTCGGGAATCAAGGAAGTGACACAACATTACTATTTAAAAATGTATTTATTGCTTTTCGAAGTATTATTCTCGAAATTTGACACATTTATCCATACAATGGAACCTATCATTGAAGCAACCATTCCATTCGGAAGTTGGGGTCTCCAAAATGGCCGTTTTGTAGGCGTCCACAACTTCTTCAGGTTATGAAAATCTCTGTCCACGCAATTTATTCTTTATTTTAGTGAAAGTATTGAAATTATTAGGGCTTAGGTCGGGACTGTACGGCGGATGGTCTAATAATTCTATGTTTTCTTGCTCTGAAAACTCTTTTGTCCTGTGTGCGGTGTGAGAACTCGCATTGTCGTGATGGAGGATGATGCAGCGGTTGCAGTTCTCTTTACGCAGTTCAGAAACGACCTTGTGGCAAACAAATGCCAGCATACCATTCTACATTAACCGTTCTTTGTCCCTCAAGAGGAATAGTCGTAATATGGCCGGTTTTGGAGACAAACGTTGCCACCATTTTTTTTGCAACACTCCGTGAATGAACAATTTATGTTGGCTTTAACTCATTTTCGAACACCCAAACTCGTGACTCGTTTTTTGTTTCGGGTTCGTACGCATATATTCAGGATTCGTCACCTGCTACAATGTTGTATAGTACAGCATTTGAGGATCCTGCGTGGAATCTTTCGAGAGTTCTGATGACCAAGTAACGCGAGCCGCTTTTTTGCTCTTCACAGAGCGAATGCGGTATCCATCGGGAAAACAACTTTTTTACACCTAATTGTTCATGCAAGATCATTTGTATTCAAGATCATTTATAATACAAATGATCTGATCTGAAAGTTGCCTGAATTTCGCGGTATGTCACATGTCGATCTTCCTCAATCAGCATCAACATTTTCATGGGTGACTGCCGTTTTTCGACGACCTTGACGGGGATCATCACTGAGCTTGACACGTCCACGTTGAAATTCAGAAAACTAATTGTGGTTTTGGATGGGGCTTCATCGCCAAATGCAGAAATCATCCGGTCAACACACTGTTTTTGTGTTAAACCACTTCGAAAGTCATAACAAATCATCGCTCTTGAATTTTATCGAGTCATTTCCATTTTCTCAACGACTAAACAAGTTTGACAAAACCTTGTGCCAAGACCGAGAATCTTTTTTTAAATAAATAAATGATATTCGATTTTTTAAAACCAAAGAGTTTTCAATTAAAAAGATTTTAATATGACAGGAACAGTGGAAATATTCCATTCTCGATACTTTTAGTGCAGCCTAGGTAATATAAATATTTCATCATCATCACCATTACAGCCCTTCACAAGTCCACTGCTGAACATCTGCCTCCCACAAAGAATGCCACAAAACACGGTCCTGAGCCATCTGCATCCACCGACTCCTGCATCTCTTACCACGTTGACACTCCATCTGATGGGGGGACGCCCGACACTTCACCTGCCGATACGAGGCTGCCACTCGAGAACCTTTCTTCTCCATCGGTTGACGGTTCTTAGAGCTTTATGGCCGGCCCATTGCCACTTTAAGTTATTAATCAGTTATCACTCTGATTTTATTGCGGATATCCTCATTCCTAAGTTTATTACGCAGAGAAACAACGAGTATAGCCCTCAACATAGCTCGCTGAGCCACTTTGAACTTCCTCAAACGGCCAACAGAGAAGGACCACGTCTCAGAGCCATAGGTCAACAATGGCAACACGCACTGGTTGTACAATCTGGTTTTGAGGTATACCTGACGAGATGTGTCGTAATTTCTCGAAAGCTGCCCAGCCGAGTTAAATCCGTCGATTGACCCCTCGGTTGAAGTTGGACTTACTTGGTCGAACTATTTACCCCAGGTAAACATACTCGTTAACAACTTCGAGCTTAATTCTCATAACAACTACCGGCATATGTGTGACATGGACATTACACATGACCTTTGTTTTGTCCATGTTAATCTTGAGACCTATCCGTTGGGAGACAATATTGAGCTCATTGAGTATAGTGATTAGGTCCTCAAGCGATTCTGCCATAAGGACCATATTGTCGGCAAATCGAATGTGAGTGATGTACTCGTCATTGACGATAATACCGTATCCTTTCCAGTCCAGTAGCTTGAAAACATCGTCCAATGCAGCGGTGAAGAGTTTCGTGGATATTACGTTACCCTATATCTCTGCAGTTGGATAGGTTTCGTACTCTGGTTCTGTACTCGTATAGGCATCGTAGCCCTACTGTATAAACACTTTAGCACTTCGATATACCGACAGTCTACTTGGCACCGCTGAAGGGACTGCAGCAACGCCAAAATTTACACGGAATCAAAGGCTTATTCATAGTCCACATACGCAAGATAAAGTGGCGGAATTTAAGCGACAGTAGCCTAAAGGTAGGGCCCGGACCGCGAACTCAAAAAGGTCGTGGGTTCGAATCCGCCATTCGACTACAGGCGTGAACTGCTCGTAACACAAGCAAATTTAAGCTTACCACGAGTGGTTAATTTTAAGGGAAATATTAGTAATGTTTATAGCATTGTTAATATTCTTTAAAAAAAAAAGATTGTACTCTTCGAACTTCTGTACAATTTGCCGAAGGGCATGTATGTGGTCTATGGTGTTAAAGCCTTTTCGGAAACCGACTTGTTTGGGAGAGTGGAAGTCGTCGAGCCTGGGTGTGATACGATTCGTAATGACTCTCGAAAACAGCACGTAGACGCAGCTCAGAAGGGAAATCGGTCTTTATTTTTTTAAGAGAGCGTTGTCACTCCGGAATAGTGCCACCATGAAGGATGGAATCGAAGAGCGTCTGAAGGACTATCAGTTTTCCACCCGCTTTCATAAACTCCTCTGTAATTCCATTTCTAGCTCGGGGACTTGATGTGTTTAAGGTACTGAAGAGCCATTCTAATCTCCCTCTGACTGACGTATCCGGAGGATCAGAATATTGTCGGATAAGACTTGCTCTTAGATCGCTACTCAAATTAGAGTGTGGCTCCAATGATGACGTGTACGGCTGCTCATAGAACCTCTCAGTCTCACTTACAATCTCAGGTGTCCCGGAAACGATACTGCCACATTCGGTCTTCAACTTCGACAGTTGGCTCTTTCTGGTAGACAGATCTCTGGCAAAAACTTTGGAGCTTTGGTTCCGCTCGATCGCTTCTTCAATACGAGATGTATTGAAGTTGCGTAACTCCCGCCTAAAGGCATGCCCTTTGGAGATCTGTCTGTCCAGTTGCCTGTATGCTATCAAATCTGCTGAAGTCTGCAGCTTCATCTCTCTTTTAACAGCCATGAGGTTAAGAGTGTGTTCAGAAAGTTTTTGTGTTCTTCTGCGACGGGTCTTATAGAACTTAGCTCCGACCGCATGGACAGTTTCCACAAGCTAGTCATTCATATCATTCACTTCATTGCAGTTTTCTAGGCACTGAAAACGATTTTGTAACTTGAGCTGTAAGTTTTCGTGGCTTTGGGTTAGAGCACGAGGGAGATGGAGTTTGACTTCATTAGATGTAACCGTTCCAATTTCAAGTTTAAAATCCTTCGATCAATTATATACTATTCATCGCTGTCCTGTCAAATCTAACGGGAAACCCGTTAAGCTGGCAACACTGGCTATCACTTTCACTTCTATTCATTTTGTGTTTTAGACGTGTTTGTGTTTCAAATATTAAGCCCCAGTGGACGCATTTTTTCGCTTTGCCCGCCATCTTGGAAACCAATTCAAAATTCATTCCTCTTGTAGCAGCCAGGCTAATCAACCCTAAACGGCAATAAATAATATATAGACTGCTGCTACCCATAACACAGAAGGCGAAGAAAACATTTATTTCCTAATTATCCCCGGTTATTGAGATACTGCGGGTTGCATATCGATGCGAGATAATTTGACGTATATATTTAACGTTCTAATAAAGAAACAAAAACAGCTGCAAATATCATTCAGCGCGACATCGTCTTCATACGCCGCTATCGTCATGTATCCGTCGACCATTTTTGAGCCGTTTCTTCAACGCCGCAGCTCGCTTTTTCTTGCTGTTCCGGAACTATGTCCTACGCCGCCGCCGCTTACCGACTACGCGCGCGCGCCGGCCTGCACAACTTTTATAGCCCAGTTCAGCAACGCAGCTAGGAGAAGATATACACGAGTCTCACGCCGCCAAATGGAGCGCACATAATAGATGTATTTTGATTACCCCCCCCAAATCTTTGGGATTGGTCATAACCAATGTAGTGAATTCAAAGTAATTGGAGGCCGTAGGAAGCGCCAGCATACAGGAAAAATTGTTACTATTGGTAAACTAACGACGTAGCCCCCGGACATATAAGCATATAGGCAGGGTTGACCAAAAAATATATTCCATACTCCATACACCATTTGTCTGCACATAAAATAGTAGTTTCATTTCTCCGCCACTAGAGCACTCGGAGTCTGTTAATAGTGGACCTCATATCACCACTATTACAGTGGTGACCGCGTTACGAACACCGAGAAGGAAGATCCCTGCAAGAATATCATTGTCCAGTCAAAAAAACATGCGTAATAAAGTCTTGGCGTATTAGAAGACGTGATAATAGAAAAGAAAATCTCATAAAATTCAAAAATTCTATGAACAACTTAACTTTTTCTAACGAAGCCTATAATCGTTTTCTAGACCTCTTTCTATGTTTTTATAATCTATGTTTTCCATACAAAATAATAACTACAACGTTACATAATAAGTCAAAATGGATATCAAAATTTGTAGTAAAATGAAAAGAAAAATGTTATGGCAGTATAGGACTCATCCAACAAGATCAAATAAACACAAATTCAAGCAATACGCCTCTAAGTTTAAAAAAATTTATCACTAACGCAAAAGTCACAAAATAACTACTATATAAGTACATCACAAAATAAATCAAAAGCAACATGGTCAGTTATAAACAAGACTAAATTTAACTTTCCCAAAGAGATAGGCTCTTTGGGAAAGTTAAATTTTTTTTCGTTGGATAAGTATAATTATACGGAAATATTTAACGATGATATCAAAATTAGAGATCCTATATCTATTGCGAATCACTTTAACGAATTTTTTATTGACTAAAAAACAGAATGGGAGCATAAAAATAAATAAATAAATAACGACCTAACATACTCAAATCCCAAATTTAATACTAACGTAAATTCAGTTTTTCTTGTACCTACAATGCCTATGGAGGTAGATAAAGTAATAAAACAACTGAAAAATACTCAAAGTGTGGGTGACGATGGTGTTTGCACTAAAGTTATAAAGTATGTGTCCTCGTCAATCGCTGCTCACTTATGCCACATAATAAATTTATACATTTCTAACGGAATATACCCCGAAACACTTAAAACTTCTATTGTTATTCCAATCCATAAAAAAGATGACAAAATATATGGGAAACTATAGACCGATAACATTGATATCTATTTTTTTCAAAATATTTGAAAAAGTAATAATATAGTCGACTATACAGTTATTTAGAAAAATATAATATTTTGGTAAACGAACAAAAAGGATTTCGCAAGGGTAAATCTATAAATACAGCTATTTATGACTTAATTAAAACGATTTTAATCAGTGTGGATAAAAGAAATCCGATATGTGCTGTCTTTATGGATATGAGCAAGGCTTTTGACCGTGTTGACCATAAGATACTCATTTAGAAACTTACCTTGTATCGCATAAGAGGTAATGCGCTAGACCTCATTTCTTCATATATGTTCAATAGAAAACAAATAACAGAAATTACACAAATATGCCAGAAAACACGAAATGAAATCAAATATAGATCTAACACTAGAATCATAAAATTCGGAGTCCCACAAGGTAGTGTCCTAAGTCCCTTATTATTTCTGGTATATATAAATGATCTCCCTAGACATATCGAACATCCAATTGTACTTTTTGCAGATGATAGCACAGTAATGATAAAATGTGAAAGGCAAGACAATTACGAACATGAAGTCAATAAAACATTAAATACAATAATTCAATGGTTCCTAAAAAACAATCATAAAATAAATATGGACAAAACAAAAACAAAAATAATGCACTTTTATCAAAGAACACAACCCAAAACTATAAATGTTAGTTACCAAGGCAATACAGTACATCCAGTGACAAATACAAAATTTCTAAGAATTAATATTGACTATGACCTATCACGGAAAACACAAGATCATCTAGATAATGACTGCAAAAAAGTTAATCAATCCTCGTTTGCTCTTTACAAACTCTCCAATATTGTCAATAAAGAAGCCGTTTTATTAGCCTATCACGGACTTGTTGTACCTATCCTAAGATATGGTATAATATTTTGGGGCAACTCGGTAAACAAAGAATCTGCATTCGAATCTCAAAAGAAATGTATCAGAGCAATGTGCCACCTGGATAATACTACAAGCTGTCAACCATACTTTAAACACTTAAAAATTCTGACATTGCCTTCGATGTCATCATCATCATCATCACAGCCCTTCACAAGTCCACTGCTAAACATAGGCCTCCCCCAAGTAATGCCACAAAGCACGGTCCTGAGCCACCTGCATCCATCGACTTCCTGCATATCTTACCAGGTCGTCACTCCATCTAGTGGGGGGTCGCCCTACACTACGCCTACGGTACGAGGCTGCCACTCGAGAACCTTTCTTCCCCATCGGTTATCGGTTCTTCGAGCTATATGGCCGGCCCATTGCCACTTCAGCTTACTAATCCGTTGTGCTATGTCGGTCACTCTGGTTCTACTGCGGATATTCCCATTTCTGAGTCTATCACGCAGAGAAACTCCGAGCATAGCCCTTCTCCATAGCTCGCTGAGCGACCTTGAGCGTCCTCATACGGCCAGCAGTGAAGGACCACGTCTCTGATCCGTAAGTCATCACTGGCAACACGCACTGGTTGTACACTTTAGTTTTCAGAGATTGAGGTATAACTGACGAGAAGATGTGTCGTAATTTCCCGAACGCTGCCCAGCCGAGTTGAATCCGTCGATTGACCTCTCGGTCGAAGTTTGACTTACCTAGTCGGACTATTTGTCCCAGGTAAACGTACTCGTCAACAACTTCGAGCATAGTGCTCCCAACAACTACCGGCATAGGTGTGACATGGACATTAAACATGATCTTTGTTTTGTCCATGTTCATCTTAAGACCTATCCGTTGGGAGGCACTATTGAGGTCATTGAGCATAGTGCTTAATTCCTCCAGCGATTCTGCCATAAGGACTATATCGTCGGCAAATCGAAGGTGAGTGATGTACTCGCCATTGATGTTAATACCGTATCCTTTCCAGTCCAGTAGCTTTAACACGTCTTCCAAAGCAGCGGTGAAGAGTGTCGGGGATATCACGTCACACTGTCTTACACCTCTCTGTAGTTGGATAGGTTTCGAGCTCTGGTTCTGTACTCGGATAGCCATCGTAGCCCTACTGTACAAACACTTCAGCACTTCGATATACCGACAGTCAACTTGGCACCGCTGAAGGGACTGCAGCACCGCCCAAATTTCGACGGAATCAAAGGCTTTCTCATAGTCCACATACGCCAGGCAAAGTGGCAAATTGTACTCGTCAGTCTTCTGTACAATCTGCCGCAGGGTATGTATGTGGTCTATGATACTGAATCCTTTTCGGAAACCGGCTTGTTCGGGAGGCTGGAAGTCGTCAAATCTACGTCCGATACGATTCGTAGTGACTCTCGAAAACAGAAAGTAGACGCGGCTCAGAAGGGAAATCGGTCTGTAGTTCTTCAAGAGAGCGTTGTCGCCTTTCTTAAAGAACAAGACCACCGCACTTCTGCTCCACGCCTCTGGAGTAGTGCCACCATGGAGGACGGAATTGAAGAGCTTCTGAAGGACTTCAAGTACCGGTGTTCCACCCGCTTTCAGAAGCTCCGCTGTAATTCCATCCTCGCCTGGGGCCCTGCTGTTTTTAAGGTGCTGGAGAGCCATTCTAATCTCGCTTAGACTGACGTCCGGGATATCATCGGAATAGTGTCGGATAAGACTTGCTCTTGGATCGTTACTCACACTTGCGTGTGGCTCCAACGATGATGTGTACAGCTGCCCATAGAACCTGTCAATCTCACTCAAAATCTCAGGTGTCCCGGAAACGATGCTGCCACACTCAGTCTTCAGCCTTAACACATTGGCTCTTACGGGCAGACAGATCTCTGGCAAAGACTTTGGAGCCCTGGTTCCGCTCGATCGCTTCTTTAATACGAGCAGTATTAAAGTTGCGTAAGTCTCGCCGCATGCATTTGGAGATCTGTCTGTTCAGTTGTCTGTATGCTGTCAAATCTGTTGACGATTGCAGCCTCATCTCCCGTCTAACAGCCATGAGATTAAGAGTGTGATCGGAGAGTTTTTGTGTTCTTTTGCGTCGGGTCTTGCAGAACTTAGCTCCGACCGCATGGACAGTTTTCACGAGCTTGTCATTCATATCGTCCACTGCATTGCAATCTTGTAGGTACTGAAAGCGGTTGTGTAACTCGAGCTGAAAGTTTTCGGGATTTTGGATTAGAGCACGAGGGGGACGGAGCGTTGACTTCATTAGACGAGACCTCTCCAACTTAACGTTTAGGTTCAGTGTGCCTCTAACCATTCGGTGATCGCTGCCAGTTTTTACCCTTGCGATCACTGAGACATCACTGAACAGTTGGCGTCTGGTCGTCATAATGAAGTCAATCTCATTTTTTTGTCGAACCGTCGGGGCTCGACCAGGTCCACTTCCTGTGGGGCCGCTTCTGGAAGAAAGAGTTCATCATAAAGAGTCCCTCTTTCTCCATAAAGTCGGCCAGCTGCTGGCCCCTTCGGTCGGAACGGGAAATTTGGAGTAGGGCAACGGATTGCCCTACTCCAAATTTCCCTAACTTCAGCTCACCGTTTTCTTTTGTGCCTAGTTTTGCGTTGAAGTCTCCCATCAACACCGTGTAGTGGGTTTTGGAGGAATGCATGGCTTTGGAAATATCCTCATACATTTCCTCCACCTCCTCATCGGAATGTGCCGAGGTTGGTGCGTAAACCTGTATGACCTTCAGCGAATACCGTTTGGTGATTCTGAGTATCAGGTACGCGACCCTCGTCGACACACTCCCAATCTTTACAACGTTGTTGACGAGAGACTTGTGGACGATAAATCCGACACCTCCTTGGGACAGATGGTCGCCCTCCCGGTGATAGAACAAGTTGCCGGATTCGAGAATCACCGTGTCCTCCCCCTCTCTTCGGACATCGGATAATCTTATAATACTCCAGCGCAACTTGTCTATCTCTTCTTCCAGCTCCAGGATCTTCTCGTCAGTCCTCAGTGTGCGTGCGTTAAATGTTGCCAGGTCGAGTCGTCGTAGGTGGCAACCGAACCTCCACCGGAGATTCTTAGCACCCCCTGCCCCGCCGTTACCATGGTCGCCACCGTAGCCAGGAATAGAGGGGCCGGCTGGGACTGGGGGCCGTCTATTTGTGTAATTGTTCATGGGGAGTATATTGCCATAGTTGCCACGCTTGGCGAGCGGGTTGGCAACCGCAGTTTTTTTTTGTCGTACAGTTGCTGTTATCAGGAAGATGCTGCTGCCCATCTCCTGCCTGTTTCCCTCTGTCGCCTTTTACGACACCCACGGGAAGATATGGGGTAGTGGATATTCTTAACCGCCACTACACGGCACACGGCCTTCGATGTATATCTATGAAATAAATCTATTTGTGAAATCAAATCCAAACTTTTACAAGACTGCTTTTAAAAGCTACTATAGACAGTTACACGACAAAAAAAGATTAGACATAGAAATACCGTATGGAGATACAGCACTACTCAATAAAAGTATTCTTTGTATGGCATCACCGATTCACAACAAACTGCCAGATGATGTCAGAAAGTTGCCTCTCACGATTTAAGACGATATTACACAAATTTCGGATTAATAAATGTTATTATAATGTCAAAGAGTACCTAGAGGATAAAAGTATTATAATTTAATAGCAATAGTTTTAATTTAATTATAACTTATTAATAATAATTAGAATTTAATTATAATTGAATAATAGTAATTTATACATTTACCTAATATGTGTTGACACATTGTAACAATTTAATAAGATTAGTATATTAAATTATAATTTAACTTTTAATTTTATATGACAACATTTTGAATTTGATTGTTCGTATTATAAAAATATTTAATTTCGAATTTATATAACATCAAGGTATTTACTATGACAATACTCGTAATTAGCTTTATAGACTCTCAACTATTGACAATATTTTTATTATTTTTTTTCTTCTTATTCTTAATTTTATTTCAAAGCACCATTGTTGAAACAGTAATGCGTAGACTATATTGTATATAGTGTAGAGTATTTGCACACCTCATAAGGTAATAATACAGTGTACATATTCTAATTTTTTGTAACAACTTTTATACCTGTATTATGCAAATAAATGAATTTGATTTGATTTGAATAGTAGGAAAAATACCAAGGAAGACTTCAGTATATATAAAATCAGTGTAATCAAGCCGTCATTATGGAGCAAGAAGCGAAGAAATCTGACACATATACATCAAACCGGTCAAGGAACAAGAAATCACCGGTATATCTCTATCGTTGAGAATACCACCGTTTTGGAGAGACAAACCACGACTTTGGTTTGTCAGTTTTGAAGCCGCAACGAATGGTTTAAAGAAGAGCCAAGCGCAACTAGTACAGATGGTAATCGCCCAACTCGAGAAACAAGACATCGAACAAATTTCGGACCTGTTTACAACCCACCGGCAATCGACCAGTATAATTCGCTGAAGGATCGTCTGATCTCTGCATATGAAGAATCCGACAGTCGCCAGCTACAGAAACTTCTATCAGAAATAGAACTTGGAGACCAGAAGCTCACAGAACTCCTACACAAAATGCGTACTTTGGCCCGAGATAAAGTCCCAGATTCAACGCTACGGCTAATGTGGGTATACCACCTACCACCACATGTTCGATCGGTACTAGCAGTCAGCGAAACATTCAGCACGCAGACGAAGCTCGACGAACTGGCACTCCTGGCGGACAAGATGATCGAAAACAGCAGTAGCTTACACATATCGATGATCGAAGGCATTTCAACCAAGGCCAGGGATACCCAGTTTTTCTCGAAGAAATTCGGAAGCTATCATTCGAAGTTGCCGCGCTCAAAGCTTCCCAGCATTACACCTGTTACCAGTAACAGTACAACCAGCGCAATCAGCAACACCGAAGATCACCTTTTCTTCGCAACCGCTTTGCAAGTAGAAGTCGAACAAGCTCAAGAACAAGGTCCCCTTACTGCTACTATCATCGACGTTTCGGGTTCGAGGCAAGAAAATGCACAACACCGTGTACATTCAAAAATGAAAATACGAAGTCGGAAAACTAACTAATATGCTTGATGCGACGGGAACCAGCGTAACAGCAAAGTCCTACCATCTTTTCGTCACCGATAAAAAAACAAGCTTACTTTCCTTATCGACACCCGAGCGAATATCTCAGTGTTACCGCCGAAACAAAGGCAGAAGTTGAAGCCACTGGATTTTCAACTCTACGCAGCAAACAATATGGTGATTCCTACATATGGAGAAAAAACAATGGAACTGGATTTAAGCCTACGCCGGCCATTCAAATGGAGATTTATCGTCGCTAAAGTCAGCGAACCAATCATCGGTGTTGATTTTTTCAACATCACCAGTTGATCGTCGACATCAAAAATAGAAGAATCATCGACGTAAAACCAATCTTGCATCTCAGTCTTTCGTCCAAGCAACCAATCTACCCACAATAAGAAGCATAGATGTTCAACAATCGTATCACAAGATCCTCGAAGAATACCCTGGAATCACAACAATAACTTCAATGAAATTATCACTGAAGAACGACGTTGAGCATTTCATCGAAACCAATGGACCACCACTACATTGCCGTGCACGTCCAATCGCACCACACATTTACGAGTAAGTTTGAAAGAAATTCGAAAACATGATCGAGCAAGGAATATGCCGTCCAAGCAAAAGCCCTTAGTCATCACCACTTCACATTATACCGAAGAAGAATGGAGAACTACGAGTTTGTGGAGATTAGAGAAGACTGAATTCTATTACCATTCCTGACCGCTACCCAATACCGCGTGTAAAGAATTTCACTCATCAACTGTCAGACTAGACTATATTCTCCGCCATCGATTTCAACCAAGCTTACCAACAAATTGGAGTACGCGATGAAGACATAGAGAAGACAGCAATAATTACCTCAATGGGATTATTCGAATTTCCAAGAATGACACTAGGACTGAAGAACGCTGGTCAAACCTTCCAAAGATTCATACACGAAGTACTTCATGAACTGGATTTCGTTTTTGCATTTATTGATGATCTCCTTGTTGCAAGCCCTGATAAAGAAACGCACGAAACCCATCTACGCACCGTATTACAGCGATTACAAGACAACGGAATCACAATCAACTCTTCGAAATGCATACTTGGCCAACAAGAAGTTTAATTTGTTGGTTTGACCGTCAGCAAGGAAGGAATCAAACCGCCTGCTGAAAAAGCAGAGCAATCATCGATTATGCGAAACCTAAAACTATCGAAAAACTAAGGCGTTTTCTTGGGATGATAAATTTTTACAGAGAACACATACCTAAAGCCGCTGAAATCCAAGCACCACTTCACGCCTACCTTCACAACACGAAGAAAAAAGATAAAACGTCAAGCAACGTTCGAAGCCACGAAGGCATTTGAAGCTTGTAAAGTTGCGATCCAAAATGCAGCTTTGCTCGCTCACCCATCACACGAAGCAACCCTTGCTATCTTCAGCGACGCGTCCGATCTCTCAACAGGAGCCGTTATCCAACAATACAGCAATGGGAAATGGTAACCACCTGGCTATTTTTCGAAGAAGTTCTCCGATGTTCAACGTAACTACAGTACATTCGACCGAGAGCTACTCGCTATTTACATGGCTATCAAGCACTTTAGAAAAACGTTCGAGGGTCGAAACCTGATCGTTTTTACCGACCACAAGCCATTAACATATGTACTTCCGAAGAAACCATCACTATCGAAAACATCACAACGAGCAAGACAACTTATTTTCTTAAGTGAATTCACGACCGACATACGTCACATTAGTGGAAAGGACAACATAGTCGCTGACGCATTCAGTCGCATACCAATCGACAGTGTAACGTGCCCTACAGCAATCGACTATCATGAGATCGCCACAGCACAAGACATAAATAGCGACAACACAAAACATCTATCGAAGTAAAGTAACTTGCCAATGACGCATCTACCTATCTACTGTGAAGCCTCAACGTCAACCATGCGACCATACCTACCTGAAGAATGTCGCCGCGAAGTCTTCAACACATTGCACAACATCAGTCATCCAGGTGTTAGAACAACAAAAAAACTCATCACTAAAAAATTCTCTTGGCCTTCAATGCAAGTGGATGTTGGCAACTGGGCCAAGCAATGCATTCAATGCCAAAAATGCAAAGTACAAAGGCATACATCAAGTAGCCTAGCTACATTTCCACCTACGGAGAGATTCGAACACCTGCACGTTGACATCATTGGACCATTACCTACTTCACCGCAAGGACATCGTTACCTCGTAATAATGATCGACAGAACAACAATATGGCCAGAAGCAATACCTACCGATGATACTTCAGCTAAATCCGTCTTGAAGATAATTTATGAAAATTGGATTACTCGTTTCGGATTACCTTAAAACCATCACAACGGATCAAGGAAGAAACTTCGAAAGCAACCTATTCCTCAAACTTCTTCAAACTATGGGAATACAGAAGACACGTAAAACAGCATACCATCCTCAATCAAACGTAATAATCGAACGATACGATGCCATCGTGCCATTGAAGACCGCACTCAAAACTCGTTTATCTCAACATACAAAGTGGATTGATGACCTACCTACAGTGCTACTTGGACTACGAGCAACAACGTGTGCAGACACTAGTATTAGCGCCGCTCAGCTAACTTACTGCTACCATGTGACTTCTTCACATCAACATCGTCAAACAATCAAGAAATTGATTATGATTTTGTAACTCAACTTCGAGAATCAATCAACAAAGCCTTATCATCAAAATGCACATCATCACACGGAAATAATAAATCAGTATTCATTCATCAAGATTTGAAAACATGCAAGCAAGTTTTTGTAAGAAACGACGCAGTGAAAAAACAATTTCTACCTACCTACGATGGACCGTATAAAGTATTAGAGCAAAATAGCAAGACTTTTAAATTACAAATACCCGGAAGGAAATCTACAATAATATCGATCGACCGACTAAAGCCTGCCTATATAATTAACGAGGATACTTCAGAGGATTCATCATCATCATCATCACAACCACCAGCGAGGAAGCTTGAAAATCCATCATCTACATCAACCCAGAACCTATTTTAAAAATTACGAGACACGGCCGAGTCGTCAAGCCTCCGATACGCTTTCGCTAGGGGGAGAGTGATGTTGCAGCCAGGCTTATCAACCCTAAACGGCAATAAATAAAATACACCCTGCTGCTATCATAACACAGAAGGCGAAGAAAATATTTATTTCCTAATTATCCCCGGCTACTGAGATACTGCGGGCTGCATATCGATGCGAGATAATTTGACGTGTATATTTAACGTTCTAATAAAGAAACAAGAAACAGCTGCAAATATCATTCAGCGCCACATCGTCTTCACACGCCGCTATCGTCATGTATCCGTCGACCATTTTTGAGCCGTTTCTTCAACGCCGCAGCTCGCTTCTTCTTGCTATTCCGGAGTTGTGTCCAACGCCGCCGCCGCTCGCCGACTACGCGCGTGCGCTTTTTTTTTTGCGCCCGAAGCAAATATGGGCAACCCTCCGGAAAGCGGGGAAGGGAGGTGGGGAATACTCATAGCATACCACGCAGCCGGCTGCGTGGTTATGTGGAGACTTTTACCCACTAAACCCCACCTTTTAGGGACTGGCTAACAGATAGCCATCGAACGCGACCCCCCTTGGTTGAAAGGGGGGCGCTAGCAGCGAGTAGCCGCTGGGAAGAGTTGCTGCCTAATTAAGGCAGCTTACGAATAGGATGACTACTTATATTGAGTTTAGAAGTTGTTGTGCTCGGTTAACGCGAGCAGACGGTCTTGAGGGGACTGAGAAGCGCGTGTGCGGGTCTAGGCACTTAACGCACCTGGGAGAGGCTGAGCAGTTGGCCGCCGCATGCCCGTAGAGTTGGCAGCAGTGGCACTGCGCCGGAAAACCGCGCTTATAGGGGGCTTCGACTTTGACTCTCGACAGGCCGCACACAGTGTGTACCTGTCGGAATATGTCTTTCGCCTCCGGCACGTTGGACAAAATGAGGAGGGCAAGCGAGTACCTTTTGCCCCCTACTGCTGTGCATCTTGTGCACAGCCTCAACTGGGACTCCCTGGGACTTAAGGTCCTCCAGGATTTCCTCGTTGGCGAGTTCAAAGGGAACTCCGAGGAGGATAGCCCTGAATTTACGTTCTTCGGGGAGAGAGTAGGTGTGATAGGGCACCCCTTCGGATGTGAAGAGTTTGGTGATGTTTATAAAGTCTTCCATAGACTGCGGAACGATTTTAATTGACTCACCAAGGTTGGTGGCTTGGTCATATTTAAAGCCTGCGTCGTAATAGACTTTAGAAAGTCTAGTAAATTGCGCCTTGTCCCTGAGAAAGACAGGAGGCGGGACCTGTTTCTTTGTGGCAGCGACGGGGGCTGCGGTGGAGCGAGCAGGCGCGGGGGCTGCGGGGGTGGGAAGTGCGCGAGAGGTCGCAGCGCGTTTCGAACCGCGCTTGGATTTCATTTCCGTGAAGGGTGTCGTATCAATAACTGCTTGATCAGACTGTGATGAGTCCGAGGAGCAGCTACTGGGTGAGGAGCTTGATGTAGGAGCGGACCTCTTACGGGTGGACGAAGTTTCAGACACGGTGTCCGAGTGCTTCATGGCTTTGGAGTCATCCTCCGCTAAGAATGCCGCGATGGCGGGCGGAGGGTTACATGCCTGAGGGGCAATGGGGACACGATTGGAGCTAAAAGCACTGAAGAGAAGGGTTTCGTCAACATTGACGGCTACTCCCTGATTTTGACCAAATTGACGGATAATGGCCGCAATCTGGCTCACAAATTGGCTTTGTCTATGGTAGACATGTTGGGTGGACTGGGAGGTCAAAGATGTATTCCAAGAAACTGGGGTCCCTTTGTCCTGAGAAGAACAAAGGGCTGAAAAGAGCAAGCGATGCCTATTTCAAGAAACAGTAACACAATATTAACAAAATAGTAACAAGAAACATAAACAGTAAAAATAACAAGAAATAAACAAAGTCAGTTTTTAACAATTTTTTGGAACTTACATTAAAACGATTCTAGTGCAACCAAAGCGTTCCTAATGACCACAGCGTGGTTTAAATGAGATAGAGAGAGACATTCCATAAAGTGTGAAAGAGACAGATAGTGACGCTAATAAGACACAGACGCAAATGAGTGAACAAGACAGAGAGCCGTGCTAAATGTGAGCAAGACAGGTAGTGACGCCTCTTATTGGTATTGGTACACGCACTACAAACCAGTCAAGTACTCTGTAAAATCAGTACGCAACGCTACTTCGTTTGCTACGCATCTTTTCGTATTCGCTGGTGATATCTTGTGTTCTTACTACCTTGGCTTCGTCTACTGGACTTCCTTTCCGTGTGATTTGGACATTTGTGATCTCTTTACGACGACCTTTGCTTTTCCCTGGACTAACATGTTATTGTGTATTTGTACCATACCATGGCTGTGTACACCACACAGGAATATGCCAACATGCAACTCATTTATGGGGAATGCCAATGTAATGCCAGTGAAGCCGCTAGAGAGTATCGCGAGAGATACTCTAATGCTGATCGCTATCCAGATCACAAAGTTTTTACCAATGTGCACCGTCTACTCTTCTGCCAAACCAAATGCATGGTGAAGGTAGAATTTCATTACCTTACGAGGAAGTAGTCCTTCAAGCAGTTGATGAGGACCCAAGTTGTTCTGTACATGGAATTGAGGCCAGCACAGGTGTGCCCAAAAGTATAGCTCACCGAATATTACAAAAAAAATGAGGTCCACCCTTATCATGTACAGCGAGTACAAACGTTATTACCTCGGGATTATGAACCCCGGGTTGCGTTTTGCCAAACCATGATTCAAAAACACCGAGAAGACCCACAATTCTTAGAAAAAAATTTGTGGTCGGATGACTCAACCTTCAAAAAAGACGGCTACATGAACCTTCACAATCTACACGAATGGCACGTCGAAAATCCACGACTGATGAGACAAGATAGATCACAGTACCGTTTCAAAATAAACATGTGGACTGGAATTTTAAACGGAAAAGTCATAGGGATAGGGCTATCGAGTTGCCAGAAGTTTTAAATGCTGAAATTTATTTAGATTTTTTACAAAATCATTTACCCAATTTGCTGGAGGACGTGCCGCTTATTATTTTCAGAGATATGTGGTTCCAATAAGATGGTTGTCCTATGCATTATAGCCGCTTAGTTCGAGAACACCTTAACGAAGAATATCCGGACAGATGGATAGGGCGGGCTGGTCCGATCTCGTGGCCCGCCCGCTCACCCGATTTAAATCCTCTAGATTTTTTTTACTGGGGAGCAGTGAAGGAAAAAGTATATTCCAAGCCGATTGAAAATGTAGAAGAGCTTAGACAGAGAATAGCGTTTCGGCGGCAGTTTCTTGATTAAAAGGAACAGGATGAGTAGCGCTTTTCATTTTATGGTGGGAAGGTAGAATGTGTCGGAAAGGCACGTATAGAAATTTACAAGTATGGAAACTATAAGCGTGTTTAAAAAGCCTACCAATGTGTGTATGATATCGTATCAGATGACGAATCCTGGATATACGCGTACGAACCCGAAACAAAAAACCAGTCACGAGTTTGGATGTTCGAAAATGAGTTAAAGCCAACAAAAATTGTTTGTTCACGGAGTGTTGCAAAAAAAATGGTGGCCACGTTTATCTCCAAAACCGGCCAAGTTACGACTATTCCTCTTGAGGGGCAAAGAACGGTTAATGCAGAATGGTAATAATATTATTAGACCATCCACCGTACAGCCCCGACCTAAGCCCTAATGATTTCTATACTTTCCCTAAAATAAAGAATAAAAATTGCGTGGACAGACATTTTCATCACCTGAAGAAGCTGTGGACGCCTACAAAACGGCAATTTTGGAGACCCCAACTTCCGAATGGAATGGTTGCTTCAATGATTGGTTCCATCGTATGGAAAAATGTGTCAAATTTCGCGGAGAATACTTCGAAAAGCAATAAATATATTTTTAAATAGTAATGTTGTGTCACTTCCTTGATTCCCGAATTTTTCAGTGCCGCTCGTATTGCAGCTCAAGGACGGCAATTTGAACATCTTTTGTAAAATAAGTAATAAATTTTATCATAAAAACGAAACTGACTGTCTTATTTTTATAATCATTATTTTATTACTTTAGTTTGTATTTGCGTCTGTGTCTCATAAGCGTCACTATCTGTCTCACTCACACTTTATGGAATGTCTTAAAGTTGTTCAAAACGACTATAAATCAATAGCACGCTACAGACTATAAACTATAAATTTCTAACGCGCTATTAAATACGCTATGTTATAGCGCGCTATTTATAAGAAAGCGTGTAGGAGGCCGGTAAGCGCGTTAAGTTTTGCAGCACGTTATATCTCTTAGCACGTTACATTACATGTCGTTCATTGGATAGATCGCGTGCTATATAAGAACATTATTTCGTAATAAGTCGCATTTTAGACTAAAATGAAATAAAGCGGTAAAGAAAAACCAATGCACACTTTTTCATACTTTTCAGGCTTACTACTTTCTATAATCCTAAAAATATTTTTTAGTCATGCACTTATTAAAATAGAATTAATTTTATTTTTAGAATCGAAATAAAATTAATTATTTTTTATTATAATTGATGTAAACATTATTTTAACCTTAATATAAATTATAAATCAAGTAAAGGTGTATTTAAAAGTTTATTTATTGTATTTATAAAAATCAATTATTTACATACACTATTATATACACTTTTGTATCTATATTTTATTTACATTTAAAAACATTAGTTAGGCTTCTTTTATCACAACTGTGTCCTTTGATCACTTATAAATATACAGTATACACTAACTAAATAACGTCTAACATTAAATTAGGTCTCGCGCAATGAATAACGCGCTACGAGATCAAATTTGCGTCACACGTTAACCACCATTAAGCTGAGAACAAATTATCGGACGCGGCTGACGGACGCGGCTGTCAGCCGCGGCTTATTGAAATCTAGCCAGTACATTTAATACTACACTGTGCAAACTATCGGCCGTAAGACGCGGACATGACCTTGCGTCGCTCTTGAGCGTTCGGACGTCCGAACAGAATCTGGCCGGCTGGATGTTTGGTGCGTCCGCGGACAGTGTGAACGGGACACGGGACGCGTCCGCGGACGTTTCGAGTGTCACAAGCGAACCAACTGCGCTCGCGACATGATGTGTAATGAAAAAAAATTAATTGAATGTGTTCATGGCCACGAATGCCTATATTTATAAAAACATATTATTAGTACATTCATAAGTACATTTTTTAAAGTTTTTCATCTTTTTGTAAGTCTGGATACAATGTATGAAATTCATCATACTCGAGTCGTTTTACATTAATATCATTGATCCAAGCACTCCTTTTCACTTTTTTAGGAGGACAACCTAAAACAGCTGCCGCTAACTTTATAGATTCATCCTCGCTGTCGCTGCTTGTCATATTTCTCGAATGACAAACCTTTATGGAATGACCGAAGCGAGGCGCCCGAAGACGCCGTCTCGACTACCGTGCACACCGCTAAGCCGCGTCTGTCAGCCGCGGCTGACGGACGCGTCCGATAATTTGTTCTCAGCTTTAGTCCTCAGTACTCACGGGTGACAACACATCTGCGTTCTGATTCGTAATCGAGGATGGATGTAGATAGATGTCTATGGATCACAGCGTCTACTTACTATCAGTTGCTCATTTGTCACATTTATTATAACTCGGCTTTTCAAGGCTCGTTTATCACCCTATCCTATAAAAAAAGCTTTTACTACATTTCGGTCCATTTTAGATATGTCTGCACTTACCAGTTTTGTGCCCAATACTGTGGGCACAAAACTGGTAAGTTCAGTAAACCATAATGAACGTGTAGGGTGTGTCGATATGGATCGCGGTTCGCGATACGTCATTCCAGATCGCGTCCCAGATCGTGATAAATATTTAGCATTCCTCGATCCTCGCCTATGTTCATTCCGTTTGACATTTGTTTATTGTTTACGTAAATGTATTCCTTTGCTTGTAATTGTGGATTTTTGTGGATTTTTCGACGATTTTGGCTTGCTTTTTGGACTTCGTACCTTGAATTTATTTACGTTAAACTCACGGACTTCTTTTCGGATTTTGGATTGCCTTAAGACTTGTATTCTGTCGACATTTACCGTGGCTACTAAAAAAAGATGCTGTGTACCTAATTGCAACAAAAACCGTAAGTATTTATATCATAAAATTATTACAAGATACAAAATTAAAACCTACTTGATATTATTTGTTTAAACATCGCTGTAATTGCGATAGCCTGATCATGTACCAGGTTAGTTTTACGTATTGTTCATAAAGAAATATAGGTAAATCATTCTTAAGGTACAAAACAAAAGAATAAATTATTTAATGTTTTAATAAGCATGAAATTACTTATCTCTATTAAAACATTCATATCCACTCAATATAAGACGATTGAAAATCTC
Organism: Parnassius apollo; assembly: GCA_907164705.1. NCBI lineage: Eukaryota > Metazoa > Arthropoda > Insecta > Lepidoptera > Papilionidae > Parnassius > Parnassius apollo. The sequence continues at coordinate 1,389,891 of CAJQZP010000907.1, forward strand.
ATTAAATTAGCATTATATAATAATACTATTTAATTTATTTGTTGTTTCAGGATCGGATAATGTTATATTACATATATTTCCAAACCCAAGCAAACAAGCTGATCGATTTCGTTCTTGGGTGTATGCCATTGGTGGAGACATTTTAGCAATGAATGATGACAATATATTTAAATACCCCAGAGTATGTCATCTCACTTGGAGTCGAAGTATTACACATGGAGTAAAAGACTTGCACCTAATGCAGTACCAACTTTACATATGCCAGGTAAATGATGTTTGATTCAATGTATGGTAAGGCTCAATAATTTTTGATATTATGTAAATATGATTCTTACTATTTTTTTAAATATAATATCGAAATTTTATTTTATACTGATTATAGTAAATTATAAAAACATGCAATTGTGCTTAGATTTTTACCTCAAAATATATGATACAAAACAGATAAATACACATTTTTAATTTTTGTATTTTTTCAGGCTGCTATATAAATGTTAGTTTTGATCAACAGCCATCAACAAGCATGCATGCATGCCTAGCTTCGCACTAGCACCTGTTGAAGGTAATTTCAAACAGACAACTTTTATTTAATATTTTCGAAGTGTGATCTTTTCTTTCTATGAGACTAGCAGACTGTACCTTTGCATTGATAACTTAAATATGTAAACTAAATATGAATGTATATATAAACCTCTGTCATGAAATGTTCTTATCTGAATGATGGTGAAAATTGCATTTTATTTTTATTTTGAATATAATATTCAAATTTTTTCATCCAATCTGATTTTATTTATGAATATGATATTTATAATTATCATATGAGTCAAACATTACAGAAGAAACCATTCTTGCGTTATTGTCATTTGCAAATCTATAAACTGGCCTCTACATTGTTAGTGTCTCAATTCATAACTAACCAACAAATTTTACATTCATTCTTGCAAATGAATAGGAGTGTTGTAGTGGTATAAAAATTTTCACTATCCCATATTTTTCTGTGGGTGTCATAAAAGGTGATAGAGGGAAATAATGCAATAATAATAACTAAAATAAATCCTGTGGTTGCCGGCATATGTCAAATGTATTACCTATGAGGTAATTTATGTGAGAGATACATTAGCCAAATAAATAAATATATTTTGTAAGGGTAGTTTAATTAATAACTCAACCATTTAATAATTTTATCATTAATTTTTTTCCAGATAAAGGAATTCTATCCAATGACTCCAAGGATACTGCCGACACATTATTATTTTTTTGATGAACTCTTCAACTCTTTAAATGGAAGCTATGAAAATAATAACAAAAGATGTGGTAAATCTCTTTTAGGTGCTTTAACCCCAACATCATCTCATCAATTAGTGTGGGATAATGCTACACGAATTTTTAATTATTGCTTAAAAAGAAAAAATAAACTTCTAAACAACTAAATATATGTAGTTTTATTGTGATTTCAATTTTATTCATGCTAAATATGTTTAAAGTACAATTCAGACTTAAAACATTGTGTGTATAATGAAATAAAATAAATAAAAGTAGGCCTCTATATACATTCTCATATTATTATATATCATTCCTCTCATGTTCTTATACATAGTTATAATATATTTTTGGATCTGACACAGAACTGTAGTAGTCGTTGGAGTCACATTACATACTTAATTGCCAACTCTATTTATTCGGATTATTCAAAGTACTCTGTAGTACTGAATTTAAGGTACCTATACAAAAAGTACTCTGTGGTACTGAATCAGACGGCGTCTTCGCGTGATGATTTATAGTATTTTTAAAATAATCATATAAAATAATTGACGAAATAAAACGAGCTTTTTTTACGTAAAGGATGACAAGCAAGCACCCAGTACACCTGATGGTAAGTGGTTGCTGTGGCCCATAGAGATCTACATCTATCCTCGTTTGCGAATCAAAATGCAGATGCGTTGTCAGCCTTGAGGACTAAGATCGAATGCCTCGGTTCCAGTAAAACGGATCTCCGGTTCTCTACACTCACCATATGAAACACAGTATTAACCTCTCAACTGCGGATGTCCAAGACTTGGACACGAAAATATCTCCGTTGTCTGCGGGCGTCCAAGTGTTAGACTTTTTTACCCGCTCTTTTAATGAAGAACTCATTCTACCATATGTCAATGTGTACAGGATAAAAAAGGCTAGCATAAAAACGCCACAGCTTATACACTTTAGTAGTATATTTTATTTAAATCATTCTTAAATGTCGTCCGTTCCTTGAGTCAGCCATTAGTGTGATTGACGGGCGCTAACAACGAAGTTGTTTGTAATTATTTTGTATTAATTTATATTTATTGTGTGGTGAATTGTGTTAAAACAATGCCTGGGTAAGTAACCTTATTTGTAATCTCATTTTGTGTTTTATCTTATTAAGTACGTGTAAAATCGTTTTTTAATATGTATGAAGCAAACTGCTATCTTATAACTAACATGCTGGTTGAGGAAAGTTGACTTGAAATGTACGTAAAATTTTTGTGTTGACTGTCAGTTTTGTGTTAAAATATGTGTAATTGTTCATCGTTCACAGTTTTAGTACATCAAAATGACGATAAAGTGCAATATTTTCAAAATTTTAATGTAAATACGCAATAGGTGCAATAGTGTCCATTTTTGAGACGTCCGCAGTAGTGAATTCTAGTTCTCTGTTTTGCGGGTGGCGAAAAAAGGAACTAAAGTTTGCCATACTTCATCAAGTTCAAATTCGATTGAATGGTTAGAATGGTAAAGAATCTAGCGCCCTCGAGCAGAGAAAAGGAGCTTGGTTGATTCCACTATTATTCGATGATTTATGAAAAATTGAATGTGGCATTTGATATAATGTACCATATATGTTAACACAAGACTTCGGAATTTTTTAAACAATTTATTAAATCAGAAAATTAGAAAGTATTTACATAATATGCTTTTTAATATTTTTATTTTAATAGTTTTTAATATAGGTCACCTCATACACATATTTCTTATATTGGTTTTTTTTTATGTACATTTTATCTGTATGTACTTTGCAAATCGTGTAACGTTGCGTTATGTTTCAACCTAGATCAAGATTGCTGCTACCTACAGTACCATTCGTAAATGAATTGTACTGTAGATACAGTAAATCCAACAAGTACCAGGAGCCTTTTAAAGAAATGAGTACCTATGTTATATATTTATTCAATTTTATACTTATGTCCATCCATCCATTTAGTTTTTATTGTTGCCTAGCTATAATTTGTTCAGCTAATTATTTCAGACTATCATCGTCGAAATTTTTAAGTTAGTTAAGTTACACAGCCTATTTCCATCCCACTGCTGGGCCTTCCCTCACTTTTAAAAGGGTTTTAGGGAAAAGAAGTGTCCGCCGCGCTGCCCATATGCGTGTTGGCGAACTGCACATGCCTTGGAAATATTTTTTTTTATTTCTCAGACAGTTAGACTTCCTCATGATGTTTTTCTTCACCGCCGAGCAAGAGGTAAATCAGCACTTAAAATTGCAATTAATAATTTCATTGATGCCGGCGGGGATCGAACCCGGCTTGCTAGCGTACTGTGAAATTTACAGCGAGAGCTAACCATCTGAGCTACCACGGCTCTTCTGAGCCGCCACGGCTCTCGTCTTTGAAATGAATGCACCTCTTTATTTTGTATGTTTTTTTTTCTATAGGATAGGGTGACAAACAAGCACGCAGTCCACATGTGGTGTTTGCGGCGGCCCATAGATATCTACATCTATCCTCGATTACAAATCAAAATGCAGATGCGTGTCACCCGTGAGGACTAAGATGGAACGCTTCGTTTCCAGTAAAAAGGCTCTCCGGTTCTCTACACTCACCATACGAAACACAGAAGCATTAAGCTATTATTTCACGCTGGTATTCGGTGAGAGCGTGGTCCTTCCCCGGTCGAGCAGGCCTATTCGTGCTACAACCATACTACTAATATAACTGCAGCATGGCTCTACCACTTATAAAAATGTTTTAATGAATTAGTACATGATGCACAAAAAAGTGCAGAATCGGACTTTAATTATGGCATATTTTTGTATAATGCATAAGAAGTGGGCTCTTTAAAAATATACATAAATAATATTTTTTTTATTTCAGGAAGAGGTATATTTATTTTAAATTTTATTATTTCGTAGCTATTATTTGTGTTAAAGAAAATATGTTACCTTTTGGAGAAATAATGTTGTTGGTTATTGGAAATGTAACATAACCGCTGCGCACCTCGCGACGCCTCTGTCACTCGATACATATTATGGTGCATTGGGTATTGTTTACAAAAAACGTTATTTATAACTCTACATCAGCGGGAGTGACCCTTGAGTGGTTTTATGGTTTTTAAAGGAATGAATGAATCTTTATTTCTGTACAAGTACTGTTAAAGTTTGTTTGCTCAAATAAAGTAATTAATTTTTAAATAAATATGGCACTTACGACTAAAATTTTGACATCGGCATTAAGAGTACTTATGAAATACTTTATGAGATTTCTAAAACTTAGCAAGATCTATTGAAAGATGACTGAATCATGTAAAGAAAAAGAGAGATTCAAGACCGAATCATTATAATGAAATAAAAAATAACTATTTAATAAACGCCGCATTATGCCGCATGTGGTCCGAACTACATTCTACCTACATCAGTGTAAGTTGATTGTGGGTTCTTGTAAGCTTTTTATAAATATTATTATGCGCTTTATGATAAAAAATATTGTAGCCTATGAATTTGCACATAAAATATTGTAAACAATAGATGTAAGATTAAAATAAAATAAAATTGAACTATTAAAAAACTCTGTGTCATTGAGAAATATGATAGTTTTGACTTTATTCAACATTTAGTTATACTAATTACTTTAAAACTTTATTGAATATATGTACTCGTTTATAGGAAATTTCATAGAGAATTCAGAAATGTACATACAATACATATTATAGTATTCGATATACCAAAATCAAGATATTTGCGTTTAAATTGATGCTGGTGTTGAGCTGATTAAATATATATTTAATGCATGGGAGAATTCACAGGATGCTTTGGGTGTGTTCTGTGACCTATCCAAAGCCTTTGATTGTGTTCACCACGAAACATTAATCAGGAAACTTCAACACTACGGTGTAAGAAATGATGCTCTTAAAGTAATTATTTCATATTTAAGTGACAAAACACAAAAAGTTGTTATTAATAGTATGAGTTCTTCCGGGTCGATTGTACAAATGGGCGTGCCTCAGGGCTCAATTCTCGGCCCCTTTCTGTTTCTTGTATATATCAATGTCTTACCTTACGTAGTAGGGGATAACCATGATATAGTATTATTTGCTGATGATACTTCATTAATTTTCAAATTAAAACGACAGTTATTAAATTACGACGAAGTAAATAATGCTATAGCTAAGTTAGTTAATTGGTTTAATGTTAATAATTTGCATTTGAATGGAACTAAAACTAAATGTATGAAATTCGTAACTCCTAATGTTAAACATGCCAATACTAATGTAATTTTAAATGGGGAGGAACTGAGTCTTGTTGATACCACCATTTTTCTTGGAATCACACTGGACGCAAAGCTTCAATGGCTCCCCCATATATCAAAACTAGCTAGCAGACTTAGTTCTGCAGCATATGCTGTAAAAAAGATTAGAACTCTTACCAGTGTTGAAACAGCTAGAATAGTTTACTTCAGTTATTTCCATAGCATTATGTCGTATGGTATTTTGCTATGGGGACACGCGACTGACACTGAAATTATATTTATTTTACAGAAGAGGGCCATTAGAGCAATATATAATTTAAAACCAAAAGAGTCACTGAGACAAAAATTTAAGGAAATTAATATATTAACTCTGGCCTCTCAATACATTTATGAAAATGTAATGTACGTACACAAAAATAAAAGTAGTTTTGCGAAAATAAGTGATATTCATTCTGTAAATACTAGGAGCAGACACAAGCTGGTAGTACCAGTTACTCGACTCCACCGAGTCAGTAATTCATTCTTGGGGCGATGTATACGCTTTTACAACAAAATCTCAGAAAATATACAAAATTTGTCATACACAAAGTTCAAAAATGTTATTAAACTAAGTTTGTATAAAAAGGGTTATTATAATATTAAGGAATTTATAGATGATAATAACCCCTGGGAAGGGTGTTCGCTAACCAAGCTATTTCTAATTTGTCTTGTGTTGTTGATTGTAAACATGATTCTAAGCTATTATTAAAAAAAATAGTCCCGCTGGGTTTCTTGCTGGTTCTTCCCAGGACAGAGGTTTTTTTGCGAACCAGTGGTAAATTAAAAAAGTGACTTTCAATAAGTATTTTTATAATCTACATTGAATAAAAAAGTTTCTATTTCTATTTCTATTTCAAACGGACAGGGCCCAATCAGCCGTCCATTTTATTAAACAGCTCCGCAGTCAACGGAGTATTTAGGCTACGTTCAGATGACAAGCGCTCAACGGTTAAAAAGTTTTGCATGGTGCGCGCTTGTCAGGCGTTACACGCGCGTTGCCGCGGTCGCCCTGGCCTGGCTCATTTGAGTTCTACATTTATCGAAGATGGACGTAGAAACAGTTTTAGCGGTGATTTTTTACCGACGGCAGAAACGACGCGACAGAAGACGGAGATATTGGGTCCACCCAATTTTTTCATACAGGCTGACTGAAAGCCAGTACATAATTTTGTATACTAAGTTAAGGCAATTCGAACCCAAATTTTTTAACTACTTCAGAATGTCCATCAAGTCATTTGATGACTTACTGGCTCTCATAAACGATGAACTCGTAGCAAATAAAAACAAATGTTCGAGTACATTTAACAAATTATTTCATCAACGAAGGAAAAGTTGATTGGCTAGATCGTATTATTTAATTTGTAACACATACTGATTGAAAATATAAATATACGTACTCATATAATATTTTTTCTTTTCTTCATTGTCATCCCCTTCACAGAATATAAGGACGAGTTCTTCCCAAGCCCGTCTCCTTAAGTTTTTATCTGAATAAACGCTACTTGTCATGTCCCATATCGCAGGACGTTTCTCTATTTAATTTATAAATAATTCAGTATTAAAATCTACCGTTTCCATTTCGGACGATTTCTGGATGAACTGAGCGAACCCTAAATACGTATCTCCGCATCAAAAGCACGCGCCCAACTGAACGGTGACATAGAAAACCAATGATCTCAAAGCACGCGTTGACAACTAGCGCAGCGTTCAACGCGCGCTTTATTAAAGCGCGCGTTAGCACGTGTACGGCCTGAATAAAACTAATGTAGTTGTAAGCGCGCGTTATCAAAACGCGCGTTGAGCGCTTGTCATCTGAACGTAGTCCGGTTCGTCTCCGCAGCTGTGAGAGCGTGGTCCTTCCCCGGTCGAGCCGACCCATTCGTGCTACAACTATACAATTAATATAGCTGCAGCATGGCTCTACCACGTAAAATTAAAGCTAAATTTTTTTGAGATATTTAATATATTATACATTACCTGCATTTCGATAAAATAGTTAAAATAGATAAGTTTATATCCCAATACGCGGAAAAAAATGACATTGAATTGGACAGTTTTGGTGATTCTATAGTATTGTTTTTTTCATATCAAAATTAAATATTTTCCTAATTTAAATAAACTGCTATACACGAAAATACTAAATATTCTATTATAGTGTTGCGCACCTATGTTGATGACTGTTACCTGGCACTAGTGCCATCTAGTGTCAGGGAACATAGCGAGGAGGGCTTCCTATAAAATGCCAATCATGAACTTCCACCAACAGCGCCATCTAGTATCGAAAAAAAGAATTAAGCTTTCTAGAAGGGTCCACTCTCGAACTCTCTGCATTTAGTCGGTTGGTAGCGGTATTTGCTGGAACATTCTGGATTTTTCGGTGAAAAAGGTGTATTTAAAGCCGCGATCGGGGCAGTATTGAATTTGGAGAGACAAGCCAAGCTTCGGAGCGAAATAAAGGGAATCAGTGTGATTAATTATTAGTGTCTTTTAAGTTTTAATTGGTGTAAAACGAATGAAAGTGTTAATTTTGGTAATTTAATCGACAGTTTTTATTGTCACGAACCCTAAGCTCGTAACAATAGTAATGCTTAAAATAAAGTATTTTGACTTATAATAATGGTTGTATTCGCCCTGAAAGATAACTCTGACGCATATTTTCGTAAAAGGCTATGAAGGGGATTGTCTGCGCTCTAAAACAGCGTCATTAAAAACTATAATTTTGCATTGCAGTGCACTAAATAAATATGTAATCTTTCTAATGCCGTAATTTTCTGCAAATAATCTGCTCACATCCTTACGATATCGCCCTTGAAGAAACCCTAAAACATGAAGTTTTTGACGCAAATCGCATATGCCCTCTTAAGCGTATCGAGAATAACAATTTATCTAAATTCACGAAACGGAACAGCGTCAGTCTACACTGATTCATTCCAAACCACACAAATTCCGAGTAACTCTTCGGATATCCTCACAATATTATAAACCATAAATAATAGAATACATCATACCATTAAATTTCACAAATGGACATAGGACATTGCAAAGAGCATTTTCCATACTCGTCACGCATTACGTCAATTATTGACGAAGCAGAACCAGGCGTTTCGCACCTTTGAAGCTGCGCAAACGATTTGGCTATATCGCTATTTGTCAGGAATAATAAGACCTTTATCTCTGCCAGAAGCCTTGGGACGGAATTCCTCTGCCCAAGCCTCCCCCAGTTCCGAAGGCGAAAAAACGCAGTCGGTCTGAGGAAGAGTCCCCCAAAGACCAGCCCACGAAGTCTGTGAAGCTAGCAACTGTGGAGAAGAAGCTTAGCTTTAGTGCTGTAGCTGGCTCCGCGCGTATAGGAATTCGAATCCTATGAGTGTGGAGCAGATGCGGCTGGTCCACCGGGCACTAACGCAGGCCATCACTAAGACGGCCTATGGGGCGCAACCGGGAATGGGTTCAAAATTTTCGGGTTTCACCCACAAGCCAGGTTGGATTCTGGTAACGTGTCTGAATAAGGCAAACCAGGACTTGATTGTGGGTGAAATCGGAAAACAGAAGCCCTGGCCGGAGGCAGAGCTCTCGGTAATACCCGAGGGCGAACTGCCTAAGCCTCAGCTGGGCATTTCCTTCTTGCCCCTCAGCGAGGCCGACTCTCCAGAGGAGGCGGCTGTGCTGTTGAGGGCACAAAATGGAGGGCTCCATACTGAGCTCTGGAGAATCCTCCACCGTAGGGACAAGGAGAATGTGTTCTTAGTAACCTTTTCTCTGGACGACCCATCGGCAGAGGCTCTTCGGAAGGCAGACGGCAGAGTCGTCCTTGGCTTTAAGATGATAACTTTTAAAGTCAGGGGAGGCTCTGACGCGGCAATGGAGCCCGAACCGCCCCAAACCCAATCCCCCTAGCCCTCCACCTCTCGGAGTGAGGCTGGAACGCCACTGGTGAGAGTGACAAAGACCCAAGGCACAGATTTCGCCTCGGTCCGACGGCCTCCGCTGGTGTCGTCCTGGCCTGAGGGTAGGGGAGGTGGGAGCGGTTTGACGAAAGGTAAGGCGGGGGTCAAGTACGCAGGTAAAGGATGTCCTCGTCCTCAACAGGCGGAAAAGCCTAAACTTAGGTTATACACCAACCTTTGTAACGCGTGCTAGGCAAGAAGTGTTAGACTTAACTTTTGCTACCAATAACATATCCAGGCGGATAAATGACTGGCATGTTAGTAGCGAAAACTCGATGTCTGATCACAAGCACATTAAGTTTGTGATTGGAGCATCACCAGCCTACGAAACCGTTACTTTTAGGGATTCAAAAATGACCTCCTGGGATATCTACAGAGATAGCCTAGGAGGAATTTGGAAACGTTTCCTAAAAGCATCAAAACAATTGATGGTCTGAAGTCAGCGACGGAGACAGTACGTGAAGCCTTCGAGGACAGTTGTCCCGTCAAAACCACGACCTCAACGGGAAAAGTTCCTTGGTGGGATACTAAGCTAAAAGAACTTAGGGAAAAGACCAGGAAACTATTTTATAGGGCTAAGAAAACCTAAGAGTGGGATATTTATAGGGCAGCCCTAACTGAATATAATAAAGAAATTAGGAAAGCCAAGAAAGCATCGTGAAGGAAGCTATGCGAGGAAGTTGAGTCTTTGCCTCGCAGTGCAAGACCACACAAAATGCTATCGAAAGCTAAACCTAATCAGATCGGGCTTCTTCTTTAAGAAGAGCAAGAGAAGAGCTAGATGGTAACTTCACTAATAGTGAAATAGAAACATTGGAGTTACTAGCGTCAACCCATTTCCAAGGGTCACACAAGACTTCAGCCCTGAATTCTTTCAGAGCCCTACGAAGGCTTTGTAATGAGGACTGTAGGGCTGCAAAGATAATAAGGCCAAACCTGGTGCAGTGGGCTGTTGACTCCTTTGAACCATTTAAATCAAGCGAGGAGGATGGAATAATTCCCATCCAACTATAGAGGGGTATCGACATCCTTTTCCTTATCTGGTGAAAATCTTCAGAGCAAGTTTTGCATGGTGATATATTCCAGAACGATGGACAATTGTCAAGGTTCTACTTATATCTAAAGCTTGGAGAAAGGACTACGCTTTACCAAAGTCCTATAATAAGACCTATAAGCCTATCTTCCTTTCACCTTAAGACATTGGAAAAGGTTATAGATAGATATATAAGGGATGTAGCTCTATCTATGAGACCCATACATTATAACCAGCATGCTTACCGCAGAGGCAAATCTACGGAAACAGCCCTGATCAGTGTCATTGACAGGGTCGAAAAAGCACTGGAGGATAAAGAAATAGCTCTTTGTGCCTTTCTAGATATTGAGGGCGCCTTCGACAGTAGTTCCACATCACTGCTGATTGGGGGCCTGATATCTAAAAATGTTGACCCCACAACCATCAGATGGGTGAAGTGGATGCTCTTAAACAGATAGGCAAAAATAGCGCTGTTTCAAACTTCTGCCCACAAGCTCCAACAAGCTGTTTTGTCACTCCTTCTTTGGACACTTGCGGTTGACCAACTATTGTACAAAATGGCAGTCCTACGCATTGTCACACTGGGTTATGCTGATGACCTTGTGATCATTGCGAGGGGCTTTTGCCAAAGTACTTTATCGTCAATAATACAAAGAGCCCTAAACACCATAAATCACTGGTGTAGGGATAACAGTTTATCAGTTAATGCTGATAAAACTGTTATAATACCCTTTAGATTTATTTTAATGCCTTAGGATGAAGTAAAAATAAATTGCGCATTCTGGGAAGAGCCCTAACTGGACACTGTTGTCTTAAAAAGCACATGTCCATCTTGGGACTAAGCAACTCAATGATGTGTCAATTCTGTTCCATAACGGAAGAAAGAAACGCCTATACACATCCTAACTGATTGCGGACCCTTAATGCGCAAAGTAACACTCGTCTGGGAAACTATCTACTCCGCCCAGAAGAAGTGAAATTGCTCACGGCTAAGCAACTCTTTCTATTCATTGAAGACATAGGGCTTAGCCGTGAACTATAGCCATAGCAGCGATCACAATAGATCTTCTAGGTCGCAATGATACTGGTCTCTTTCCCTAGACCTGCATAACTGCTAGCATATAATAAATAAAGACCTTTATGGCATATCCCTCGTCATTTTTTACGTCACCGACTCAAAGTCCCCCCCCCCCCCCAGCCAAAAATGAAATCCCCAAAAGGGGGACACACCAAAAAATGTGCGTTGCAGCTTTAGTCGGACATATAAAACTGACTGGCACCGCCTCCTTATATACACGTCTAACAAGCTTTTTCTTGGAAAAATCAATGTTCAACGGTGGACTTGAAGTGGCTTTTGATTGATATGGTCTTGTAAAAAGTGTAATAGTTTTCCAGCACTTCTGCCATAATGACATATCGTTGGCAAATCAAATGTTTGTATTTGCAATTGATTTCTATATTTTCAGCAGTCCAGTTACTAGAAAACGCTTTTTCAATGCAGCGGTGAAGTTTCTGAAATATAATATTACTTTATTGCAGTTTAATAATCGATATCCCGACATTTGATCTGATACCACTGAATATGTAGTACTGGTTATGTAGTACTGCCCAAATTTCGACTTAATGTGAGGCTTTTATAGATTACAGAGACAAAGAATAATAGCAATCACCTCCTTAGTCTTCTGTATTATACGTTGAACCGTTCCATGGAAGGATAGAGAGTAGGGGTAGATAATGTTTTAGTAAAAAACTTTTCAGAGACTGAAGTAATCGAGTCTGTAAGTGAGAAAATCTTAAGACCTCAAGACGTCTTACGTTACCACTGTTTTCGAAGAGCAAAAGCATCACATTTCCGCTCCGTACGTCCAGTGTAGTGCCAGCATGAGGATCGAATAAACAGAAGAACACAAGAATAATCAAATAAATAAATAAAAACAAAATAATTAATAGCGTTTATTAATCTGCACGGATCACAAATGTAATACAAAAATATACGAATAAAATTATCCATCGCAGTTATACCAAATTCATCTAAACAAAGTTGTTGTGTTTGAGACAAGTCGAAATGGCCGAATATAGATAGTAAAATACAACTAAATTAGATCGTTGATGTAGAAAGAGAGAGTATCAATTTTAAATATTAAATCCTATATTTACAGTAAAATATAAAAGTACGTATAACTATCATATAAAGATCTCATTTTAAATAGATTCATAGCAAGCGCTTTCTACCACTTTAGTAGCGACAGCATACCAAAGTAATTAAAACTAAATTAGGAATTTATGTTTGATTTTTTTAAATGACAGATTAATTAGTTTTGGACCGATAATTTCATGTCGTTTTGTTCTTAGCCGTCGCATAGACATGTGCTACATCAGTAACGCGATGAGGACAGACATCTATGCAATGCTAAATTTTTGTTAAAAGTAATGTAAAAACTGCATTTTTGTCTTGATCGAAAACTTATTCTATACCTAAATATATTCTAATACTATATTTACACTTTATTTTAAAAAGGCAGTGTCAAGCACAAAGCTGGCAAGATTAGAAAAAAAATTTCTAAATTTTAATATGGCTTTTGTATGAAAAGTCAGATACCGTCTCTACACTATAGAGTGTAAATTGTTTCGTCTACATTTTTTATGTATTGCAATTTTTATGTACATGGCCTTCTCCCAATATTTTATATACCTTCAAATACAGAATAAAATTAATACAAAGTAGGGAATAATGCAATAAATTATTGCATCCACTAATTTTAATAGACATGCTAAGTATTATTTATTACTCATTGATATTTGTTACACATTGGGATTGAAAACAATAAATATCACAGTTTCCAATACATAATACAACGAGTAGCTTAAAAGCAAATTTTACTACACTACTATAAATTCGAAATCACATCTCTCAACTACGAATAAATTGTTTAATATAACAGATTTTGTGACCACCGTCTATTAAATGGCACTCTATAGTTGGTAATAAACAATTTCTACTCTCAAATAATCATAAACAGCATGGTCGTTGCCTCGTTGGCTTATAATTATTACACGGAAATACAATATTATATATTATGAGATGCGATTATTCTTCGATTTCATTATCGATACGTGATGATTTAATTCCAGTTTTCCCAGTCCAGGGATATATTTCGGGGCAGGGCTGACATGTTCTCATATATCTTACGCCAGATTTGTGCCAAAGATTGCAGACCTTTGGGTTGTTACATTTCTTGGGACGATCCTGTGAAACGGAACACATATTATAACAATTAATATTCTTATAACTATGTCGGAAACCGTTAAGTTCCTTTAAAAGGATTGACTATTGCTCCAATATTATAATATTAATTCGATAATGCTTTTCCATCCAATATCCACGTGTATACTAAATTTAAAGACGATATCAATAATTGTTAAAAAGAAAACGATCCTAAAGTGGTCGTTATGATTACGCTATAGTATTCGAATTCGATTTTGATATCGTTATCCATCAAAGAGATTTCTCATATCTTAAATATTAATTCATTAAAAATATATAAAAAAAATCAATAAAAATATATAAAAAGTCCACAGCTGAATATAGGACTTCCTATAGATTGCCTCAAAAGACTCCTATAATTTATGTTATCCCTATATAATATATCTATTTATTTTTCCAGTTGTTTTAATTAATAAGATGATGTTCATCTACTGGTTTGTCCCCTCTGTCACTTCTTACGACAACAACGATACGATATGGAGTAGTGGATATTCATACACCGCAATTACAATGTTGAGTAAGAGAATGAGATGTAAAATATAATTCTTTTATTTAAATCATTGACTCTGATTTAAGTAAAAGAATTATATGAAATCTTTTTCAACATCAGTTCGCAAAAGTCAACTACTGGATATTAGGCCTTCCCATTTTATTAAAGATTAACCTGAAATGTCACACTTTGAAGGCGTTATATTGTTATCTTCCATTATTTAATTCCTGATAGACAGATAAAATAATTACCTGATAATTGCATTGGAAAGGCTGGAAGTTATTGAGCCTTGATATAGGAGTCGGATCCCGAACCCACTGCAAAGCTTGCCAATTGGTAACGATCCATACGTCCTTCATTTTATTTATGTAATCCAAAAACATAATGAAACCTTCTTTATGATGTGGCTGAGTGAACCACGCTGCGTGATAAAATAGCCCAAATGGAGCTCTAAAAATTCAAGAATTGTTATTACACATTGTACAACTGTAAACTTATGACGAAACTTTATGATTTTTTAAAATTTTATATAACAATTTACCTGTTAGTTGTGTAATGTCTGTCAAAATTCTTTAAAAGCATTTTGTATACACCTTCAGCTTCAGGAGGATTGGCACATGCGTCTCCCATAGAACATCTACCACCGTTTAAATCTTGCCACATAACCATAGGTACCTCCCAGACACCTGCAATGAAAAAAGCTCTTAATGTAACTGTCAAAATATTTTCTTAAAAATTGTAGTTGTGACCTAATTTTTGTTGTGCAACAAGCATTTCACGCGCAGCGCGGTGTCGAATATTTTCCCGCTCGCACACTACTATCTCTTTCACTCGGAGCGTTCCCACTACGTGCCACAAAGAGCAACAAAGCTTTTATCTTTGCACTACTCTAAGGTAGACTGGTAGATAATGCCTCAGGCATTAAGTCCGCCTATATACATCTGTGTATATGAAGTTAAATAAAAAAAATTAAAATAAAAAGAGCAACAAAGCGGCGGAGCTATATAAGCCACACCGCGAAATTGTTGCACTCGAAGCAACCAAAAGGCTAACAGCATTAATGTCATAAAAACCCAGTCATTGCAATTGATTGCTCGTAGGTTCATGCCTACGAGTCTATTTCAATGAAGCTGTAAAGGGCGCAGGGCCAACAGCATATTTCAGGAAAAAAAGATAGTCATCACTACTTAGCTAGGGACCGTATTGGCCAGATATCCGCTGCAGTAACCAGTACGGACGAGTATTAGGCAACAGAGTACTATAGCCGCTGCAGTCTACTCTCGTGTCTAAAGCTTTTAAGCTAGATTGCGTCACATAAAGCTAGGAGATAGATAGCCGCTGCAGTCGTCTACGATGCTTCAAAAGGGACTTAGGCTAATAACAATACCATAAGTAATTTTTTTTTATATAATAGGCTGACAAACGAGAACACAGTCCACCTGATGGTAAGTGGTTGCTGCGGCCCATAGACATCTACATCTATCTTCCATTACAAATCAAAATGCAGATGCGTTGTCACCCGTGAGGACTGAGATGGAATGCCTCATTTTCAGTAAAAGGGGTCTCCGGTTCTCTACACTCACCATACGAAATACAGCAGCATTAAGCTACTATTTCACGCTGGTATTCTGTGAGAGCGTGGTCCTTCCCCGGTCGAGCCGACCCATTCGTGCTACAACTATACTACTAATATAACTGCAGCATGGCTCTACCACGTAGAGAACTACTCTGTTACACTACTTCAAAATGTTGTAATATATGTATAATACACGGCGATTGGCGCTTAATTTTCACCACCTACCCTACAGATGTTATTTTATCGCTATCACTACAGCCCATCACAAGCACGGTCCTGAGCCACCTGCATCCTTTGACTACCTACGTGTTTAATAGGTTTGTTATTTCATCATCATTCATTAATTCATCATCATTTGGTTGTCACTCGAGAACTTTTTTTTCATCGTTTGTTGGTTCTTCAAGCTATATGGATAGGACCATCAGGTAGTCTTGTTTTTCTGTGAATGTTCTCGTAATGGGATTTATCCTACAGAACATTTCCGAGCATATACCTTTCTATACCACGCTGAGTAAATGTGAGTTTCCTCATACGGTCTGAAGTTTTTTTATCATTATACTTTAAATGAGAAAAAATATTTACCTGGATAAGATTTTGTTGGACAAGGCGGAATCATGCAATCATGGAATAATTTGTAGTCCAGAGTGTATGGCCAACTTGGTGGCCTATTTTCATAAACAGGCAGTGAAGAATCATAAGTAAAGTTAGAATCGTACAACATTTTGAACATTTTGTTTCCACCAACAGAAAGGAAAGGAGCTCGCATGCCTCGAACATCTTCCAATTTTACACCACCATAAGCTGCCAATATTTCTCTTTGACCGCCTACTTCTCTATTCCATTTCTTTTGGGAAAATTGCTCTCCAAAACTGTGGCTAAAAGTGTAAATATAAGTATTTTAATGTGAATCTTCAAAATAAATTGTATCTAAAACCGTTAACATTTAGTTCGGTTAGAATTAAAATATACTTGAAAATTAATAAATTAAGTTTATAAAAAATAGAATAGACAAGAAATTGCGTAAAAGAAAATTATATCTAAAAGAAAATGAAAAAGGCGTGTTGGGGGAAATGTAATATGGTGATTTATATTTTTCTATTTTTTATTTTATTTGTGCTGGTACAATAAATATTTAACTTACGAAATCGTATGCGAAGCCATCTCATGTCCCGCAGCGTATAGGTTCTGTACTTGACTATAGTCAGTCCATTCGTGTGACACATAAAATGTAGCACTAATTGGACAACCATTTGGATTCACACGGCCTTTTTCAAATAGATCAGTATACAGAACTTTGTTTAGATCGTTAACAGAATCATCAAACGTCAGGAGAACAATTTGTGGCACACTCTCCACCGGTAAGTCACCTGTTTCCGCGGGTTATGGGTAGTGATTGTGCATGTGGTTATTGATACCGATAGTGCCAGGAAGAGGAAGAAGAGACAGGTTTAGAGGAAGGAAAAGAAAAACAAAATATATTAATAAAAGTATAAAGACAAGATATTGCTTCTATGTATTTTTACATAAAGATGGCCAAGAGTAAATGGTTAGTTTCAATCCAAAAATCGAACATATTGAGCAAATTCTGTTTTAGTGTGAAGTACCTGGGCTACCGAGCTTTGCACGACTTTAGAAAAAGAATTATTATCTCAGGTATGAAACCTATCTCGACAAACTAGAAAAATAAAACATTATCGAAGTAGTTTTGTACTTAGATAACGTTTTATTTTTCTACGTCGGTGCTGTTTCCGCGATACCAATAAATATATATACATATATACAAGAACTGTTCACATAAATTATAGGATATTTTAAATATCATATAGAAATGTTCGAGTCTTGGCTAATTTATATTTTATATACTTATAACCAGACTATGCAGAAGAGATCCAATAGGTCCAAGCTGATCCCGTAGACTTACGATATTGTGTGTGAAGCAAATTCGTGGCCATCTGCATATAGATTTTGTACTTGACTATAATCTGTCCATTCATGAGATACATAGAAAGTGGATGATATTGGGCAGCCATTTGGATTAACCCGTCCACTTTCAAATAATTCTTCATAATACATTTTATTTAAATCGTTCACAGCGTCGTCGAAAGTGATTAGTACCATTTGAGGTACTTCGCTGACAGGCAAATTTCCTAAGACGGCAGATTCATTTAAGTCATGGACAAAATGGATATAATATTTAAATATTGACAAAACATTAAAGATATTTTTGTTTTAATATTAAATAGTAAGCGTACCGGGAATATCCTTGCCACCACAATAGCAATCAGGTAACAAGCAGACATCTTTCCTGCATTTGGCCGCAGTTTTGTCCGGAGTGGGTTGTGGATAAACTGGGTCTGGTCGTCTTGGTGGATTAGCGTATATATCCACAAACTTGGTATTTTCGGAAACAATAGCTGTCGATGGTTTGAGGGTCGGACGACTGCGACTGCTTGGAAATCAAATCAATATTATTTATTATTAATAGAGGAAAATATAAATAAAAATTAAAAATTTCTGACTATCATATATAGGAACTAATATTTCGTCTTTATCATCAGCCCGTAAAAATGACTAATGAATGTGATCATGTCTTTACCTTAAACGCTACGCGTGGTAGACAGATTAACGATATCATTCATTACTTATCGTCTCCCAACTTTGATGCTGTATCCTGTCCCTGGTTTGGGTGTTTTATACCTAGCGAAAACGGGAAGCTTATTTATACTACAATCCGTCGACAGAAATGAGATCTTTCTGGAATATCCTATAGTCACGTCTTACGACACCAACGGGACAACATGGGGTGATGGAGTCTCTACAATACCAACATAATAATTATATTTCTACTACTCCTAGTTGATCTGCCCATGGCTGACTAGCCTTTCTCCTAGTCAGCCCATGTACCATCAGTTTATCTAAGCTAGGAGGTAGTACTGCAAAAAAAAGGCTATACAAATAAAACAACATTAATTCATTCCTATCAGCACATCACAAGTTTACTGAGTGCTTAATATAGGCCATTATTCATAGATTACCTCATATGCAAAAACAACAACTATAACAAATATACCTCATATCGGTATATTTGCAATAGTTGCCATGTTTGTTGTACAAACTGTTGTGCCAACCACGGAACATTAAAAACAATAGCAAACCCTAATAAGCAATAGTATGCGAGGCACGCATGCCATAAATTGGCGCGGTATCGCCTAATTGACTGTGAGTTGCAGGCATATTGTCAGAAATTAACGTGTCACTACTTAATAGATTTTGTGCATAAATATTCGTGCCTATTATGCATTACTGAAATCCAAAAATAAATATTTAAAAAAATTTATAGTATATTAAAGTAATTTACAATAAATTTTGTTACTTTACTATTTTTTATGGAAGAGGAGACAAACAAGCGTACGGTTCAGGATTAATGGTAAGTGAACACTGTCACCCATGAACAACTGTAATATCCGGGAATTACAGGTGCGTAGTCTGCCTTTCAGAAAGGAGTAGTCTGTTTTCTTGAAGATCCCTCAATCATATCAGTATTTTGTTTCCATATACTTCAAAAACAAATAAACGTCTATGGTTTGTTGTTATATTATTACGTCATATAGTTGTTGAATTAGCAGTTAATGTACAGCAAAGTCAACTTAAAGCCGTTCAAAATTGTGCCTACCTAATAGCGTAAAATTAATATGACAATATATAACGTCGAGTGATAGAATCGAATACTTTTGAATAAAAGACATAATGCTCTCATTTTTCTACCAACTTATGGTACTCATCTGACTATAAGTAGTTGAATTTGCTTGCCGATCTTGGAAGTTTTCTAGATTAAAAGAATCATGGTTTCTAGTTATACCTTAATATGGTTCGTAATCAGTACAATGACGAGTACCATAAAACATTTCTCCATTATTTCTAAACACCTAGCCAATTGCTCGAAAATTATTGAAATGTTGCACAACTGTCGATACACATTTCTTTTCTTGCTAATGTTCAGCACTCGTTCTAGTACAAATTATGCGCTTTGCCACTTTCTCTAGTTTTTAATATGGCGTGTTACCAACCAACCCGGGGTTGGTTATCGCCAACCTAACTGGGATTGGCAACTGGCTAACTTAACGTTATTCAAATGTGTACGATGTCTATTAGTACTAATATTTAATAAATTTATTCTAACGTTGGTGGTGTTCCTCTATTAGATTGCTGTTGCTGTTGAGGCGCCTCCGAACCGCCTGATGTGGAATAATGCGCTGAGCCCCTACCACGTGTGCTACTTGGCCTGTGAAAAATAAAATACTCCAATAAATTGTTCGTTTAATGTTTTTATAATTAGTACGCGTGATTTTAAAGGAAAGCGGTACATTCTTCGTTGCATACTTTATCTTTTCATAATTCAAAAAATATTTGTATTTAATGTTAATCCAAAGCTTATTATTATTATTATTATTGTCAAAACTACTACTGAATAATCTCATTTATAGAAAAAAAACTTACCCGGTAGTCATTCTGTGCACTAAAATAATTAACTAATGGATGGAATGTTATGAGGTGCAAATGCAGGCATTGAGGAACTTTACATTATTACAATTACTAATTAAATACTATTTTACACTAAATAAAAAGTCACCGAAGTGCTTAAATAGGAAATGGTCACGTCAGGAGTTAACAACTCAAATTTTAAATTGAACCAATTTTCAAGTCCCCCAATGAAAATAGTATAAGCGACAGATTTTAGCAGTAGGTGCTATTAAACTGTTTTAGAGGAATATTTAATATCATGCTAGTTACTTTGCGAGGCAGAAAATGAAGACTTTTTAAATAGACGAAGCCCCCACCCTCTATTACTTGTGTAAAGTTGAAATAACATCAGGCTGCACTGAATATTGGGCGCGAGCTATGTACCTCTGATATTTGATTTCGTTGCATTTTGGATTCGCTTGCAGACTGTTGTCTGATGAGCAATTGGTCGACGATTGGTAACTCCTGCGCCCACCTCCAAGGTTTGCCGCAGCTAATTTTATAGCAGGATTTACACGTGAGGCTCTTGTCGGAAAGGATAAACTTTTAGTCGTTGTTTTCAGTTCAAGCTTTACGGTCGTAGTCGATTTTGTGGTACTAGTTGTTGAAGCAACATCAGCTATAGCAAGTATAGGTTGATGTTGGTCCATCTCGGTCGTTGTTACAATTTCATCTTCGTACGCTGTCGTTGGTTTTATAAACTCATGCATGACGTCGATGTTGGAAATATTTAGGTTATCACTATTTTTGGTTAACAGTGCGTTATTTTGATATTTGTGTGATTTTTCAACTGGCACTGATACGGAACTATTATTTATATCGTTGCCTTCAGAGCTTTTTGTTACTTTGACTGATGTTTCCGAGTCGATTTGTATAGGAATAGGCGTAGTAGTTATAAAAGATGGAGTAGAAAAAGCATCTAAAGGCAAACCTTTTTGAACGCTGTCAAAAGATTCTGTGAAACTGAATGAATCAATACTTGGAGGTATAAATCTACTTACACTTGGTTTTGTTATAATTTCTAAATACTTGACGTTACCTCTAATGGACTTGTCATCAACATAATTAAATTTTTTTTTCTGATATCCTATATTAACAATAGTTTCGGATGTAGTGGAAGTAATTTTAGGAGTAGAAACATAAATATCTTCCGTGTCTTTTGAATGTAATACTAAGTTATTAAAGAAGGTTTTTATTACATTTTTAACTTTACCTCTAAGTACTTTAGTAGTACTATCAGATGGGATTTCATCGTCTACGCTATAACTATAATAAGATGGCTTACGTGAAGCATATTTTTCTTCATGAGTTGTTTGGGTAGTAGTGTGCAAAGTGGTTGAACCCGTGGAGTAATCTCGTATGGATTCATCTATATGTAATTTTTTTTTGTAAGGCATTGTTTGGAGATATCAATGGGTCATTAGTAATTTCTTGCATAATGTCAGTTGCTTCTTTCAAATTTGGGTCATAAACTTTCTCATCGTTTAATAAAGCAATCTCGCCAGATACATTTGCTAAAAAGTGGTTAGTTATTACTACATTTTCAGTAATATCATCGATTTCTTCAGTAGAAGATAATGGCAGTGGACGCTTTATAATATTTTTTAAGTAGTATTTTGTACTTGCACTAGTTGCCGGTGTTGTATTTATTCTTAGACCAAGTCTTTCATTTTTATATTTTGTTATTGAATGACTATCTTCGGTTTTATTTTTTCCTATAGAGGGTTTTTCCCCTCTACTATTTGTTAATGGACTTTCATTATTGTAGTCATCTACAACCACTTTTGTCTTACTCAATTTCATAGCATTGTCATTGTTAGTGTTGTAGTAAAATCTTTGTGTTTTTTCTTCATTAATATTGTTATTTTCAAAGCTAATTACTTTAGTCGAAGAATTATATCCATCATAAGGTCGAGTGATAACTGTTAAAGTATATGGGTTTTTAGTATTATTTGCGTTTCTTCTTATTGAAAAACCCGTTGTTACCGATAATTTATTTTTAACTGCATTCGAACTTAGGACATTCATATCGGTATTTTTATTTGCATTAGTCACAAAAGTAGGAAGTCGACGTGTCGATAGTGTTTCAGTCGAATCTAAAAAGTCTACCAACCGGTGGGAGTTATCAGTCATTCCAAAGGGTTTTGCTCGGGATGAAATATTTATGACTGGTGGAAGGGTGGGAGGAACTGAAGTGGATTCAGTAAAAGAATGTTGGGTTGAGGAACCAGTATTTTCATCTGCAGAGAATCTGTTGAATATAAAGCAAAAGAAAA
Source organism: Parnassius apollo (assembly GCA_907164705.1). Classification (NCBI taxonomy): domain Eukaryota; kingdom Metazoa; phylum Arthropoda; class Insecta; order Lepidoptera; family Papilionidae; genus Parnassius; species Parnassius apollo. The sequence continues at coordinate 1,412,524 of CAJQZP010000907.1, forward strand.
CTATCTAATTTAAGCTCTAATAATTTCAAAGTTCTAATAGAAAAATCTATTGTTAATCACAAAACTATGTGAGTGCAACGTTAAAGTTGGCAAAAAGATCACTAAATAAACATTATACAACAACTTGACCCTTTATAAATGTCTTTATAGGTATTATATATTTTGTGTTTTTTAAATGGTTAATTGACAAAAGATACCACAAAAGCTTGCTTATTTTATGTGACTCGTTTAACTTTACAGTAATATTGAGCGATTAAGTGAAGAATAAACACAACCTTAACATATTTAATACAACCTTCAAACAGATAAGAAAACCAATGAAAGAGAGTTTAGTAGATAATGGAAAGTTATTGTTTGAGTTAGTAATATATTTAAAGGTTGCATTGAAATTTAATTTAAAAAGTGCTTAAATATATAACGAATAAATGAATAATATGTGTAAAATGATTGTTATATTAATTTAACCATAATGATAAGCATGAATGATACTAGAACTATCTAGAATAGATATCTTTTGTAGTACCTTGAAGTAAATCGTGATGGGGTCATAGCTTCAGTGAAGAGTGCAGTAGTAGAGCGTTGTGTGGTGGTAGTTGTGGTTGTGGTTGTGGAAGTTGTAGAAGGACTAGTTCTAAAAGAAGTAGCTTCATAAACAGTTGTCCGCACGTTGTTCGGGTTATGTTCATAGCCCAGTTCATTACCTTCGCCCCTGAATCGTTTTAATTAATAAGTAAGCATATTACGTTTGGATCATATGTAACTATAATTATGAAAATAAAGGTAACTTCTTTATAATAAGAGTAATATTAAAATTTTACCTTGGAGAATGACGAACAGGTGTTTGATACTGATTCGGGTTATTGATCTGAAAATAGTTTAATTGTTCGAATCCCTTATTAAATTTGAACAATTTGAAATTTAATAAAAGCATCATGACTAGAATTATACCTGTTCTTGAATTAGAACATCATCATAATCGTCTGAAACTACTGGTTTGGGTGTGTAACTCTCGACAGGCCTACGAGTAGGAGGCGGTGTCCCTCGGTACGTCTGTTGGATCACAGGTCGCAGTGAAGCTGTATTATATTGTTGGACGTAATCTGTAAAATAATTCAACCCATTACTGTGAAGCGCGCTATTCAAGATTAAGTAAAATTTGTAGTGAAAAATCACTCAATATATTAAGTTTTTGTTGTTTATGTGCGCGCTGGGTATAAGGCCTTTTCATATATTCATTTTTGGAGAAGGAAATATTCGCATCGCGCTTCACTAATTCGTGTTGGTTCCCAAGTGGACCCTACTTGGGAACTAATACGAATTAGGGAAGGCAATTCATGATGATTCGTGATTTTCATATTGCTTCGAAATATTTTTTTATTTACGTGGAATGCAGGTTTCCTTACGATATTTTGCTAAATCGCAGTGTACGTGATAAATCAGCACTTAAAATTGCGATCAATAATTTTATTTTTGGTGGTGGGAATCGAATTTAGTTTGCTCGCGTATAATGAAATTTACAACGACTGCTTAAACTCTAAGCCACCACTGCTCCCCTATGTCTGTAATAATAATAATTACTATTATTACAGTTATAGGAGATTAATTTGTGGTTTAACTTACCTGTATCTTTGTAAAGCTCCCCATCTTCATCGTAGACGGCATAAAAAGGATCAAATTGATCAGGACTGTAGTTCTGTGATCCATTGTAGAGCATTTTTGGTCGTGGACTTGGCGAAAAAGAGGATGGTGTCACCCTTTCAGTTGGTTCCAGGCTAAAAATTAAAAAAAAGTAGATACTTTGAGATTTATTAAACTGATTTTGATTCCGATAGATAGAATGTCAATTAAAAGTCATGTCCGTACTTTGTCAAAGTCTACAAGTCGGTATATTCATTACTAAACTGGTCAGTTTAATTACCAAATGTTTCCATGTTTTAAATATATATTAATCCAAAGCATTATTTGGTTGTTTAAAAATAAAAAGAATACTTATACCATATATCGTTACAGTTGATTTGGATCTTTTACCTGTTAGATTTACCATCATGTTTAGACTTTGTATATCTAGTTTCCTGATTGTAGTTATCACGAGGGGTGGTAAGCATCTCTGCTACAATATTTGGATGCCTAACCCTTCCCTTGGTTTGTTTGTTTTCCACAATTTCAAATCCTTCAGTGACGATTGGCTTAGCTAATCTGTGCCTTACAGTATATGGTCTTAGAGTAGTTTGATTTAAATATTTTGGAGGTCTGACTGTGTGTGGACCACTTTCACTGTGTATCGGTTTCCTTACATTTGTTGTTCTATTTTGAACCAAATTATGATTAACTTTATAGTTAGAAATCTCAGTGTGCTTCATAGTATTTAAATTTTGGGAGGATGATGGCAGAAGTGTAATTTTTCCCCCCAAATTTTTATTAGATTCTTTTAAAGGTATTTTCACCATAAAAGATGATATATCATTTTGATTTTGAGTCACTGGTTTGTTTGGCCTTTTTAGATTAGGACTAGTTTGCTTAAATTTTAATGATTGTTCGTCAATATTTGCATTATTATCCTCATATTCATGGTAGTTTTGCGCCATTGGGGGACGTTGAGGCCTAACTTCTGAACTAGGCATGTATTTTGGTTTTACTACGGGCTCATAATAATAGTTATCATCTTCGTCATCGTAATAGTAGTCATTCATTTCTGGCGAGGGTTTAGGAATAGGTTTTCGGTTTAGGGGTGCGTTAGTTGTTGTTAAACTTAAACCTTTTGGAGTATTACTATGTTCATTGTTAGTTTTGTACGGCATTTGTGTTGATGACTTAATAGCTTGTGTAAAAAAATTATCAAACTGAGGAGTATTCGATTCTGCACTTGGTCTAAAAGTAGATTGTGGGATTATCGGTTTTCCATTCGTAATATTCCTCCAATAGTTTTGTAAAGTTGAAAGCTGATCGTTAGCAACAGTCGTCAAAAACTTAGGTACAGACTGCTCAAAAGATATATTATATACCTCAGGTCTGGTAGGATCAGCAGCAGATATGGTGAAAGGTTTAATAGAAGAAACGAAATGTGTATTTTTTAAATGTTGATTCGGAGTGGAAATTACAAAAGGTGTTCCAGTACTAGTTACTAAAATATATGGCTTTTGAGTTACAGGAAAGTTACTTGGATATTTTGATACGTTAAGATTTGAAATTCTTGTAGTCTCAATAGGCCTGCTAAAACTATAAGTTATAGGCAATTGACGCTCATCCGTAAAGTTTGGTGGTTTCAGTTTAGGTAAAATATTGTTCAAAATTTCTTTATTCATTGGAGTATTTTTATTAAAGTGGTTTTCATTAAGATATGCTTTTTGATGGTATTCTGTAAATACCGGTTTTATTGCAAATGGTTGATATTTCTGTGTTTGCTTGTTTGTTGTAAACAAATTATTTGGAATGAAACTTTCAGTAGTGGTTAGTATATTTGACAGAGTAAAAGGACGAGGTGTACTTACACCTTTATAATTTAACATAGTCGATTGTCTAACAGGGGTTTTATAAGAAGAAGACGTTATTTCTATCGGCGTTTTGTAAGTACTAGTGTGAAAATTAGATTGAGTAGACGTTATTTCTAAAGTAGAGTATTGATCATTTCGTAAATTAGTTAAAAATGCATCAAAATCGAAATTAGGCTTAGCGAAAGGATTATCTATATCAGCATATTTGTTATTAGGATGGGTAAACGCATACGGTGGATTTGGAAAATTGTGTTTAAAATATTGATTATTATCTTCATCAGATATTTCATCATTTTCATTGGATTCATAGCTATCATCATAATATTCATGTTTAGATGAATGATCTTGACTATACTTTTGGTTATTTCTGATATTCATTTGTTCATCTTTCGTGTGTTGTGGATTTTGTTTCATTTGTTTATGATTTAAGTTGTGATCGTACCCGGATTGAGAAAAAGATGATAATTGAATTGGTTTATTGGTAACAATCATACTAGAAATTTGAGAAGAATCAATTACTGAATGTGTTTTTGGTCGGTTGGATGACGAATGTGTATATGCAGATAACTGTTGGCTGTCTTTAGGACCATTGTTATAAAATCCTCCAGACAAAGATGAAATTAAATTTTCTTTGTTATTTATAGAAGAAATAGGTGAGCTATTTATAAAAATTTGAGACGGAGTATTCAAAGAACTGTGAGTAAATTTTCGATTTAATGGATCAGGAAGACTCGGTTTAAAAGGTCTTTGAGATTGCGAACCTTCAGTTTCATAAGACAAAAAAGGATTAGCGGTCGAGAGAAGTAAATTATCTAGTGAATATGGTTTACGACTTACTGGAGTGAAGTTATCTTTATTAAAAGTATTTTCGTAACGATTATTTTGTAACTTAGATTTGTATTGTGGAAACTGTTGTAAGTCTACAAATTTTACCGGTCTTGAATTTTGCCAGTTTTTTCCAGATTTTAACAAATATGTGACTTGTCTTTTGTCTCTATCTGTTTCAACTTTTTCACTACCGTAGCCACCATCCAATATTGTTTCATTATCAAAATCAACATAACCATTTATGTCATCACTGTCAGTTTTATCAATCGTTTTGTCTACACTTGTTAAGTTAGTTAGTGTGTCTAGGTCTCTTTTGCTTCTTATTTTCTCTTTGTCGATTCTGTCGTATGGGTTTATGTGGTTTATCTTAATGTCAAAGTCTCTGTCCTTAGAAAAGTCAGTCACGTTATGATTGTCAGCTCTGAAATAATACAAATTTCAAGTACATCTCATTAAAGGAGTTATATATCGTAATTATATTACGTTAAACAAATAAACATTTCAATTCAGTACTAAAATACCTGTACGTTTGAGGAGCTGGAGTAATTGTCGCAGTTCTTCTTTCATCAACTTGTGTCCCGTATGAAAATGAACTAAATTTACTACTTGTTTGCGGTATAGATGCAGGTATAATATTAGAATTAATTGTCCTTCCAGAAGTAATAGATTGAGCAATATAACCATCTCTGTCTTTTTGAACTTGACCAATCGTCGATGGCTGCCCTCGATAAACGCGTTGCTGCCTATCGTTCTCCAATTCTTCTACGGGAGGCAAGTCATCCACTTCGGCAAATAATTGTTGTTGCTTGATGTAAGAAAATGAAACAAAAAGTTTTATATATGTGTATATAATATATTGTAAAAGGAATTTCACATATTATTATGAAGTAAATGTTTACCTGTTCATATTCTTGTCTGTTAAACTTAGGTTGTCCTCTGGATGTAATAACAGGGTTAGGATGTGCTCTTGCTGAATGCGGTTGAGTTGTGCGTCGTGGTGGTGGAGGTGGCGGTGGTGGTGGTGGATTTCTTTCATTGAGTCTTTCTAGTTCTTCTCCCACAAATGTACCGGTGGCATCACAGCCAACGTTACGCGGCCAATCACATGTTTGGAGCTCGTGGCTAAAAATGATGTGAGTATTAAGAAGTATGTACTACAGACTAATAAAATGGTATATTTTTGTTTTAAGCAACTTAATTTCAAGATTGTTACAATTTAAGTTATTGTGTATGAAATGTACATAGTATTCAAAAACTGAAAATAAGCATGTACTGGTATTTTTTAACTTATTCATTATCAACAGGTAAATATTTATTGAATCACAACATAGTTGACATAATTTTCACAAATATTGTAACTCAAACTATGATTAATTTTTGTTATTTATATTCTTTGTTATTATATAATATAATGGTTTCACATTTTTTAAATGTTAGATAATTAAAAATGTTTCTAAACTTACCTGTACATTAGACCACCCGTACATGACTCCATAAGTGCGCCGCCAAATACACAAACATAGTACAGGGTACAATCAGTAGGGTGAGGGTAGTAACCAAACTCTTCAGGACAGTCGAAATTCACCTCCCTCTTAATATTGGCTGCGACAGGAACGCTGCGTGTCGACCCGGAACGCTGTCGGGAGCGCTCCTTCGCCCCAAGACATTCTGAAAGTATAAACAATATCTATTACATACATTTCAAAAAAAAGCAAGGATCATTAATATTTCAACAAATTTCTAGGCAAGCGGAATTGAAGTGATACGATGATCAGTTCATCACTATACTATTGCAAGATTAGCTACCGTTAGAGTAATTTCCTTCTTTATTTAGGAGTTTTACACAGGTTGAATATGACTGTCATATTCAACCTGCAACCATCTATCTAGAGTTGAAGTGAAGAAGACATTAGTCTTGTATTTTCATTTTGGAACGTTCCATTTAGTCACATTTATTTTATGATATTTACACCACAACATTAACTTTCTTATGGTTATTATTAAACAGACATAATAGATATAATACTTTAAAAAATCATTTCAAAAGTATTCCGCAACGTAGAGCCCATTCTATTGCGATCTTTTGAACCCGTAGAGTTACGCCATGTCCGTCGGAGGTTTTACTCAGAGATGGAAAAACATTTTTTCGATGCAGGGGTCCATTTGCTTTAAAGAAAAATTTTTCATTACAGTCATGTGTCATCCCCCTCACCCCACTACCAACTAAACCGCTGTCTTTGATAATGTGAGAAGTACATACGATAGTAGTATATATAATGAAGTTAAAAGGAAAACTATTACAACTAAGTGGAGTTAACAAGTAATAGTCGACCAACTTATAAAATGCACTTGAATCAGTAAAAATTTTCTTACAGCTCCATAAAAAACTAGCTGCATTATAACTTTGTAATATTGTGAACTGTAAGAAATAAATATTTTATGAAGTAAACGACTTATATGCATTACCACTATAGCTTATCTTTTTCATTTATGGGATAAGCAGTGAGGATCTTTCTTGCTTACTTAATACTTTCAATTATTTTTTAGTTTATAGTTATTGTAGGTCTCATTCAAAGTATTCACACAATCATATAGCCTCATACAATTACATTCGTCATACTCTTGGTTTACGTGAGTGACCCGCAGGATAATTTAGTGCAGTGGTGATTTACGGGAAAGCTCGCTACGGTCATATATATCTTAGGGCCGCACTGTCGGGAATATATAGATAGATAGTCAGCTATGACCATCATTGGTACAGACTAGGCAAGTAAATGATTTTGATTTAAAATGTATTATTTTCAAAATTGAAAATTTTTAAATAATTTTTGAATACCACTCCTTATAAGTCCGTTTTGAAAATAAGTTCTTCAGTTACCATCTTACTATTGGGGCCCATTTTTAGTGGTTATAGCGGTCAAACCGCGAACTCACCTATTATGATAATTATAAAGAAAGCCCATGTATTGTGACGGGAAACTACGGAACCCTACCTCTACATTATGCGTGGCCCGACACGCACTTGGCCAGTTTTTGGTTCATCGTTGTCACACAATTCAAAGTTACAGAAGTCAAAGTAAAAGCCAATTTTTTATATTCAATGCAAAATATATATATATATATAATATCCGTGTAGTGTTGATAGTCTTATAAGAACCGTAGAGTGGTATAAGAACTGTGAAGTGGCGTAAGAACGTCCACTACCCCATACCATCCCACGGGTGTAGTAAGAGGTGACAGAAGAAATAAAAAGACAGAAGAAAGAGAAGAAGAAGAAGGAAACTGAAACAGTTGATAGGCGGCAGTATCTTCCTGATAACAGAAGGAAACTTTTGGTAGACTTTAATGATAATGGTAATATAATATACTTAATATTATTTTTAAATGCCATGGTTTGAATTTGGTAAAATCTGGCTTTAATTTGGTAAAATTGTAACATGCATATTATGCCATGTTACAATTTTACCAAAAACTTTGGAGTAATAACATACATATGTTAACAACCTAAAATAGTGTCAGTTTTTTATGTCAGTTTTAACATTTTTTCCCTAGTGTTATACTGCACTAGCGAACGTAATGACTTAATCAATATTATCACTCACACTTTTTATCATTATCATCATATTATTATAGACGTTAGTTATCCCGTCCAATAATGTAAAGGCATTGACTTATATATTACTAGCGTAAAGGTCTCAAGTAAATACTACTAGTAGGCAAATTTAATTAAAGTGGTACATTTTAATTAAAGTTTAAATAAAAAATAAATACGCGTTGTCGCGCTGAAGCACTAAGCTAGAATGGCTCACCTCATTAGCTCGTTACCAATGAATGGGGTCTCCAAATTAATAATGGAGTCGAGCCGACATTCGTGCTACAATTATGTATGATAGTTGCAACATATTTCTACCACGTATAACATGTAACTTTTTGGTGTACCGAATAAATAAATTGACAACTACGACTATTATCACGACATTTTTTCCCTCGTTCATTATGTTTTTTCGAGTGTAAAACGGGACAATTCTCAACAATTCAGCGTCATATACATTGCAATATGATTGAGTTGATATATACTGTTGTCCTCGCAGCTTATCAAAAATCCGTTGCAGGACATAGGTCTTGCACACATAAGTTTGTCATAGCTGCCACGATTGGCAGTCATATGGGTAATCGCAGTTTTCATTTTTTATTTTAAATTGTTATTGGAAGACGCTGCTTTCCATATCTTGGATTGTTTCCCTCTGTCGCCTCTCGCGACTCTCATGGAAGGATAGTGAATACTTTTACACCGCAGTATGCCGTTCCATTCCGTGTAGAGGCACGGAATGGAACGGCATACTGCAATTAGAAATATGTTCACAATAAGGTATAAATATTCCTTATTCCGACTACGCCCGGCCTAAGATAACATCATTTTATCCAATCCGGTGCAGTGACTCCGACTTTGCGGCCATTCTCTAAATTATTCCGATTGAATTTCGATCTTTGTGGTTGCAAAAAAGGACGCTACATCGTTATATCGTGATTGCGGAGAAGAGGTGGGCGGCAAAGATCCTAGTATTACCAAGTTTTGCAATTTAATTGTAATTAGATATATACCCACTCATAGTGAATACCTTCTGTACTTTACCTAGTACAACCTAGTTCTAATTGGATGCTGTAGCTTATAGAAATCTCCATTAGTTCTCGATTATAAATAAATATGCAGTTGCGTCGTCATCCATGACGGCTAAGATGGAATGCCTTGTTTCCCGTAAAAAGGGTTTTCGGTTCTCTACAAGGTCTTTAAAAACTTAAATAACAAAGAAGTTGTTAACAGAAAACAAAAAAATTCTTGATAAAAAAAAACTTGGTTGAAAATTTTCGGTAACGCGACACAATGTGCCATAAAACTTATTTTATCACATTACATATATTGATACCTTTGTTTTCTTAATTCACACTTGAAACAATAGGATATTTAGCGCTTGTACAAGGGTATTCCCATGCCAGATTGATTACGATCATTTTACGTATTATTGTTAAAAACTTAAGTGAAAATATGAGAAGACGTACCGTTACTTTTAAAAAACTTTAGAATGTTTCACAGTGCATTATCAATAATTTCTACTCTATACTTAGCAACCTCAGGTAGGTTGCTAATATACTACCTATAACTATAACTATAATTTCAAAACACATGTATCCAACAATAGATTTGTAGAGGATGACAGTGAAAAAATATATCCATAGCGTCATACCTGTAATCCTTAAAAGGGGGTAGGCAGAGTCTAAAAAGCAGCAAGCTGCACTGACCACGCTTAAAAAAAATATACGAGTAAGTTTAGATCTAAACAATCACTAACCCAATATCTGATTAGTCGCCTTTTACGACACTTTGCATATTGCACGCTTCATAACGCGAAGCGTAGTATCTATATATATGTGGTAGTGCATTTCTCTCAACACGTCAAGTTCAAGCAATTTTGTGTTCTTAAAATGCCTCTATCATAACCATATTGCAAAAGTACGACAATATGAGTAGCCGTATATTAAAAAAAAAACTCATTTTATATTGGCACTTTAAATAAAAAGGTTTGAAAAATTTTTACGTGGACGTCAGGATGTATGTATTGTATGAGGTCACAATAACTCCCGAAGAAATTGATGTATCGAGACCGAGTCTTTTTATTACCTCCAGAATTACATCAACTGATTTCCTATTACATACCAATAGACTAGTAGGCCTAGTTAGTTTTATTGCTATTAAAAATTTAAAGGCACTGTCATGTTTCTGGCCCTAGATAGACAAAGGACAAAATGTATCATGCAGCCTCCTACATCGATTTTATACTTTGTCTCATCGTTTTTTTTTTGGTAAATATTTTGCACGCCTCATAACGTGAAGCAGTTGAGGAAATTCTTTTTTATAAATATACCTTCTTCCTAATTATGAGGCGTGCACTTTTGAATTTTCCAATTTTTATATATTGTTATATTTATTTTATTGTTTTAAGTCATACAATAATAAGACATATATGTGTTACGACTTATGTTAGTGTTAGTTTAATATATATAATTTTGTAAGTATTAATTTAATATTAATCAGTTAAACTTAGATTTGGTTTTGTGCGTAGGTTAATATCATCATTTTTATTGCTAAGCTGTTTTAAATTTAAGTTTTATTGCTACATATCGGATTTTAGAATTTAAAAAAAAGTATGAAATAAAATTATTGTATTGTGTGCTTATTGTAGTACACAATCATTGCTAATAAATAATATGTAATTGTAGTCGGTTTCCAGTAGATGAAGTAGTGAATATTTTTATATAACACTACGCCGATATAATATGTATATATAAATTAGTCAGCTTTATTTTACGTGGGAGGTGGAGGTTCAAAATATAATAGATTTGTTTCAAGGATATAGTCGGACGCGATCGTTTCCTTGGTTTATTAAATACTTTGATTATATACCCGTATATAGTCAAAGATTAAATAATAATAATTTATTTTATCCTTACTAACTACTTGGATTCTGTTCTATTTTTTCTTTTAAAGCAACTTACTCGAATACACCTTGTGCCTTAAATAATATTCATTTTATAAATCTTAATATTGGTAGTAATTTGTATATAATATACAAATAACTGCAGAATGACTCTATCATTCTGCAGTTATTTGTACGAGTATATTATAGCAGGAGCACGAATGGGTCGGCTCGTATGCTGAGAACCGGAGAGCATTTTTACTTGAAACGGGCAATCCATCTTGGTCCTCAGGGGTGGGTAACAACACGGTATATTGTTTCTTAATCGAGGATAGATGTAAATGTCAATGGATGACAGCAACCACTTTTCATCAGTTGGACTGTGTGCCAGTTTTTTACCCATAATCTTTAAAAATAACAATAGATTGCAAACTTTAAGTAACATAAAAAACTATTACGCTTTTCTCATATAATATTACAAAATAATATGTATACTATTTAATTTTTTAACTAACTTATTCTAAATTCATCATTCTTTTCTTTATCATTATCAGGCCGTAAGAGTCTATCCGTACAGACAGGCTTCTCCATTGATAGTGACTATAATAAAACACCAAACAAGCTGCATTCTGATCACAGCCCCAGACGCATAGAACTTTAGACGAAAAATAAAATGATTATATTCTCTTCTGTTGGAAACCCGTGTTCTTTTTCTGGCATTTCATGCATTCATTCTTATGACACGAAATTTTATTTCAATTCATGGCTTTACGCCGCCAGCAGAGTTAGTATCATCATCATTACAGCCTGTCTATTTCACTGCTTAACAAAAGCCTCACCAATAGTGAGTATATTTTCCATTCCATTCTTCATAGTGAGGATTTTGTCATAGTTGTCAAGGTTGACAGTCCAGTTGGCAACCGCAGTTATTTTATTTTTTTGAGTTGCTATTAAGATGCTGCTGTCCACATCATGTTTTGTTTCCCTCCGTGGCTTTACTACTCCCCCGGGATAATATTTGGTATTAGATTATCTAACACCGCTACTAAGTGACAAATAGATAACGCAAAGAAATATAATGATTTCTTAAATTTACGCGAACATTACACATTGAATAAAACTATTATTTACGGATTTTATCGCGTTTAATTACTTTAATTTATTTTTATTATTATCCCGACGTTTCGGGTGCTTTACAGCACCCATGGTCACGGGGGGGAACTGAGATGTTTGACGTCCCAATGTCATAGTTAGTCCGGCTACCTTCAGTTTTTTTTTATGTTTAATGTAATGGTGGGGACGATCTTGAACATGTTCGCAGACTGCAGACTTCCCGGAGCGTCGGTCGGAAGTCTGCAGTCTGCGAACATGTTCAAGATCGTGCCCACCATTACATTAGATTTGATAAACCACAAATTCTCGCAAAAGAACACCGATTCCTACCAAGGATGATACGCGAGGCTGTTGAAATTAAAAAACATCCAAATTTCAATAGAGAAAATGGTTGGGTGCTACCATCTGCTTGGGATCCTATAATTAACAAAATTAAACCCAAACCCAAGCATACCACTGCAAGACTTCATTATACTATAAGCTCGTTTTGCGTAAATCGGACCAAAAATTAATATAAAAAAAAAACTGAAGGTAGCCGGACTAACTATGACATTGGGACGTCAAACATCTCAGTATCCCCGTGACCATGGGTGCTGTAAAGCACCCGAAACGTCGGGATAATAATAAAAATAAATTAAAGTAATTAAACGCGATAAAATCCGTAAATAATAGTTTTATTCAATGCAAAGAAATATATTACTTCCCTTTCTCGAGGACTTTCTAGACCTTTTCGCAGATGGCTCTTATGATGCCCATTATATGAATGATTATCGTTTAGTTTGCTCCAGGTGCGAAGTATTTATAATTCTCATCAATATACGTGCCACAGACGTAAATCTTTAGTAGTGAAACAAGTCCTTCAGATAGATATAATATGCTCTTTGTTACAGAGCTGTGACCTTTCGCTTTAATTTGTATCTGTAAACTCTATCGCTTCAACAAACTGTTAATTTAATGGCCACCCAGCACTATAATAGACAATAAGTTACCAAAAAGACCTTGAAACATTCACATTAAACCGATTAGTAAAAGCAATAATGCGATGGGCGTTATTCTCTAACGATCAAATCATTGGTCACTGTGGCCGCTTATTTTTTGTTCAATCACTGATCACTTAAAATTGTCTGTAATGTTCAAAGAGTGAGACTGGGTTTCGTAAGAGGCGACAGAAGTAAATAAATCGAGAGATGGGCAGCGTCGTCTTCCGAGTGACGTATAAAAATAAACTGCGGTTAGGCCAATAGCACCAACATCATCGAAACCAGAGAACCCGCTTGCAAACTGTGGCAACTATGACATATATCCAACCTATGAGACAATGTATGGGGGAGGTCTAAATCAGCAATGTACTTTGATAGGCTCTAACGATACTTTTAATAAAAAAGCGAATTATATTAATATTAGTACGTTAAGTCGAAACTCAAGCTCGAAGTTAATAAGATGATAATAGCTAATTGGCTTTTTCACCTTTTACTTAATGGTAATAGAACTAATAGCTGTTTACAGTGTAATTTGAAACAAACCCTAAGTAAATTATAAATAAGCCGCGGCAACTACTTTCCCAGGACAAACATATTTTGTGACATTCTGTGTCTCCGAATACAAATTACAACCTATATTAGTCCCACTATTTGATACAGGTCTTAATCAACTTCTGAGAGGGTTATGAGGGAGTAGTGCTACTCACGTTTATGATGACAGACTTCACATATTAAAATATTTCATTTCCCAGAAATGCAGGTATCCTCACGTTGTATTCCTTCACCGCCGAACACGTGGTAAATCAGCAAATGAAATTAGAATTAACTTTGGTGCCTGCAGGGATCTAAACAGAATAAGACTACTTCCTACTGTACAGTTACAGCAAAAACGTTACGTCAGATATGGACAGGTTCGGACGGGTGAGTGCCTCTGAGTTTGTGCGGACATAATCGCATAATATGGAACAAAAATGAAAAAGCCTGTCAGGGCTACGCATGATAGATAAATTTGATTACATGTCGCAAGTGCAAGACTCAACTAAAAGAATACATATTTGCACCATTTGATATAATACTATTCATTAGAGTTTGGCTATTATTCAGTAGAGAGTCAGCGCTAATAAATGTTTTTAAAGGATTTATTAATTTAATGAGGAAACGGAGCCTGAATAATCTAATCTCCAAAAAGTTGTCATTTAATTTTTATCGTCCGGGTTTTTTTTTATTTGATTTGAATTAGTACAGGATAATTTCTTAATTTGTAAAAATAATTTATTATTATTACAATATATTTCACAAAGTACAGTACATTTCTTGACTTATAAAAATAATATTATTGATGATTTTCACTACCAAAAACATTCAAATATCATGTTATAAATCTGAAATTCGGCCCTCAACACTTAAATCAAAATCCTATTTGTTGTCAGAATATCAAACAATCAAACGTAATTATGGCAATATGGCAATCATTACAATTGATTGCGGAATCGCTTTCCACATTCTTGTCTTTGTGACACAATTGGTGCAATTTACAAAAGACCGCGTAATTCTAAAAATGATCTCTATATAACAACTTCAAAATCCTGGCGTACCTTTATTTGACGAATTGTTTCATTGTTTATCAATTGTTAAAGGTCTTAATATTTTAAAGTCGTAGTTTTGTGATATTTCCAATTTAATTTTGTTGGGTTTATATATTATATTACATACAAAATAACAGAAAAATACGTTGTAAGTGAGAAAAAGCGTCCTAGCTAAGGATCCTTATAACACAATTGGTCACACTGTGTATAGGAAAAAGACCCATACCAACCGATATTTAAATGGTGAATCTCACCATCATCCTTCACAGTTAGCTACCGTGGGTAAATCTTTGTTTCAGAGAGCACGAGGGATCTGTGACAGAAAACATCTGGCCGCCGAACTTCAGCATGTCAAGCAAGTATTGCAAGACAAACAATCTTCGAGTCCCGCGCCTACGTCACAGTGACCAAGTGAAGCCGGCCACAGTCGAGCGTGTACCTGTTGTACTACCACATGTCAGAGGAATCACAGACAAGGTTGGCTACATCTTGAAGCGAGCTTCCATTAAAACATACTACAAGCCGCCGAAGAAGATTAGTCAATTTTTACCATCCGTCAAGTGTAATATCCCTCTACAAGATGCAGGAGTTTACTAGTTAGATTGTGAACGTGGTCTCTCTTACATAGTGAAATGTGAAAGAACATATAGCTGACGTGAAGCACCGACGCTCCGGGAAGTCTGCAGTCTGTGAACATGTTCAAGATCGTCCCCACCATTACATCAGATTTGATAAACCACAATCCTCGCAAAAGAACACCGATTCCTACCAAGGATGATACACGAGGCTATTGAAATTAAAAAACATCCTAATTTTAATAGAGAAGATAGTTAGGTGCTGCCATCTGCTTGGGATCCTATAATTAACAAAATTAAACCCAAACCCAAGCATACCACTGCAAGACTTCAAGATAATGTAAGTTCGTTTTGCGTAAAACATCAAACATCTCAGTCCCCCCCGTGACCTTGGTTGCTGTAAAGCACCCGAAACGTCGAGAATTAAAAATAAGTAAAAGTAGTGAAATAAACGCGATAAAATCCGTAAATTTAGTTTTATTCAACAAATAGGTTTTTTTTACAATAAAAAAATAGACAGACGATTTCACATTCACTTGATAGTAAATGGCTATCGTAGCCCGTGAACATCTGCAACTTCAAACAAAGGAGGTTACAAATTCATTTTTATCATTAATTTTGATAAATGTGTATTAATTTTGATATAAATGAAACCGAAATACAGCAAAAAATATACATTGATACTATTTCTGCCAAGCACTTATCTAGTCATAATATGATCCTAAAAAAATACAAAATGTATGGTCGATTTTTCCATTAATTTTTTTTTAATTTAGACACAAACTAATTGAATTTATGACTTTTTGTAACAAAGAAATTTTAAAGTATACCAATAATAATACATCACACGTTAGGATTTACATTCAATATTTTGATCAAACTACATTTATTACGTTCTTACGTTCAATAAAACAAATATAGATTATTTTAAAATCTACTTCGTGATTTTAGCACTTATAGTTTGAGCAACATAGTAACAACTGCTAAAGAATTTAGGGCAATTATTATTCTTGCTTATTGATATTTTTTACCAGAATGCGGCAGACCCTGAATAACGAGCGCTTTTAACTTGAGCCCATTTTTATTGTCGTTATGGACGACCTCGCTACTGTAATCATTGCCTTTTCACTTTTTTTATTTACGCAGCTCTCCTACAATATCTTACGTACATGTTTTCACAATAAAACATATTCAAGGTTACATGAAATTTTACATTTATATTCATACACTTTTGATTGTAAGTAGCAGGCAACGTTTCTTTCGTCATAAACACTAATTTACCTGCGATTATTCTTCGGGTATGTATTATTTACATTTAAACGTGCTAAAGAATTTTTTACGAAATTATAGAAAATAGTCAATCCATAAAATGTTTAAACTATTACTTCATTTATCTGTCTATAATATCAAATTAACTGGTTTCTGTTAAACTGAGAGGAATATTTATCAACCTCGCGAATAATATTTGGAAGTAATCGGTGTTCTTCAGTGGGGATTTGTGATCTTCTCGGAGTGTCGATTCTATACATCAGCTATGTGTTCTTTTACACGGTTTTAAATGGCCTTTTAGTTTAACTTATGTAAGAGAGACCACATTCACAATCAAAGACAAACCAATAATAAAAACAAACAAACAAAAAAGATAAAATCCATGAAAACTAGTTTTATTTAAATGTGTAGTGTTAACATAGTAAATCATTAGATGCCGGTTTTTTGTGAAATGAAAATCTGATAATATGAATATTTTTTATTATTATATCATAGACTAGAAATCCAAAAAACACATTTGAAGAAAACTTTTTTGGTTTATAATTTTACATAAAAAATGTTGATAAACTATTTTTCAGCTTCGATGCAAAATCGATATTTAACATTTTTTTTATTTACATCAAAGCTATTTTACAACAAAACTATAAGTTTCAAAGGATAAGATGAAAATAACGTTTTTACATTAAATTAACTCTGACTAACAAAGAAATATAGACAGAATGTTGCGTACGACTCAAGTGACGCCCGAAGTGGTCGAAGTGATCTTTCATTTTTCTCTTTTTATCAGCCCATAAAAGTTCACTGTTGGATGCACAAATCTGCACTTAAAACCATTATAACTAATATAATGGTTTTGCAAATGTATTCAATTGTGTACGTGTTCTGATATCTAATAAATTGAGTTTGGCATAGCAAACATTGTTTTGGCTTGGTTTTAGCGTTACTTAAAATGCGAATTGAGACTCTCCGTCTTTCTTTTTTCGTAGGTCTGAGAAAATTATTTATTTTTAATATTTAAATGTTAACATATCGAACATAGGTTTCGAGATAAGAGCAAAACATTGCATTTAACGTGTTATTTATATTATTGAATAATCAGCTAATTATAGTTATAGATCTGCAAGTTTATTTAATTTAAGTTCTACGCATCTAAATTCGCGACTAATGTCTACTTCTACGTAAAACTCTTAAGGTAATCTAAACCTTATTATTCAGCATTCTACTTCTTTATGATTTTAATTTCCCATGATCGTCACGCTTGGCGGGCAACTTGGCGATTGCTGGTTCTACTCTACTACGAACTACAAACGGGCTGCTACATTGGGCTGCTGCTACAAACGGGATGATTTCATCGCTTTTTATTGAAGGCAAGATTTTCTCTAATTTTCCCTAGTCACCTCTTTTAACCCCAACGCGACGAAATGGGAGGTAGATTTTCTTGCGCCGCAACCAAAGTGCTTTTTATATTCATTCTTAAAAAAAGTATTTTTACGTTTTATGAAGAAATATAATTTCTTTTTTGTGAATTGAAAAAGTGTATTTATATCCTTCTATTTCTTAAAAATCTCATGCATCGTGGAGGCGTTTTATAAATGTAGTTTTTACATATGACCAACATTCAGACTCCTAATCATTCCTCGTTGACTATACAATATTCTTTACGTGCGAGAATGGAAGTCGTATACTTCGCCACTGCCTTACCGAGCTGTCAACTGAAAGCACCTTTTGCTTTGTTATAGTTACGTATGTTTGTACACAATTGCACTTATCTGTTGAATCACACCGACCAGTAAAATTTAAGCAGAGCAATTGAAACTTGACAACCTTGGCATTTCGATTTAATTTGACACATATAATTTCTGTACTTAAAATGTAAATATCTGTACGATCATGATCGCTATTTGAGTAAAATTTAGTGCTACTGTCAATATATCAGTTTTAAAACAGGTGATTAAACATGCTTTTAAAGTTTTTGGTTGTGGAAGGGGTATCCCTCTTTAGTTTTAACTGGTTATGTTTATAGGATTAGGTATGTAACTAAAACTAACGTTTAACTTATCTTTAACGTTGAGTTTATTTTTAATAATAGTTTTAAGTAAATGAATAAAAAATAAAAAATAAATTAGGTAAAAAAATACAATTATGAAACACTTGCGCGTTTTGAAAAATAACTTAAACTTGTCTTTTATCACTTTTTAGTTTTCTAACAGACAGATTAGACCTTTCACACTCAATGACTAGGAAAATATTTTTTTAAATAAGGCGCCTTAGTGGATGGTTTGAAAAATCAAACCATACACTAAGGTGCCTTATTTTTGTACCTCACCATAACGGCTAACGGCTTTGTAGCGCAGTAGCTACAAGCTTGATTTTTTAGATTGTTAGATTTTTGGATGAAATAAACAATTATCTGCTCTACAGATATTTACTTCGATCGTTGGTGTATGCAATTAATCACGTGTTGTGTTATGTAGGTAATAAGTTTTTTTCCACTAACTTAAGGACGAAATAAATCATTTATAATTATTGCAATTCACAATAGTCGTAAAATACGAAATAGGTGTGAGAATTCCTAGGCTAGGATACATTAGCTAGCCAGCACGCCTACATTATTCTTGATAGAGTTTCCGTTGAATACTAAACAAAATGTCAAGAGTCTAAATCAAGTGTGCTACGAATCATATTTTGCTGCTGAGCTAGAATTATTAAAAGCTCATTATGATCAAATAAAAAAATCTATTACTGATAATCATTTATTAAAAGATGACTACAATTACTAACAAATAAATAAATAATAATGTAGTTTGTATAAAATTTATATGATATTTCACAACAAAAGTGTATTAATATGAAAAGTAAACAATGACTGAAGTGTAGTTCACTACATTTGACATCCGCCATATTTATTTTATAATACTTTACGTTGTAACCGTTTAAATATAAGAAATAATCAGTCGTAAAGGTCTAGTAAAGGCCTTACGGCGTATGTAGAGACGTAGATACATGCATACCAGTCAAAACTATATTATACGCAAGCCTTCTTTTGAACTCCAGCGCAGTCGCGTATAAAATAAAAAAAAAACTGTTTAAATATTTGGACATACGTTGTTAAACAAACCTAAGCATACGAAACGATATTACTATTGATACATATGAAAAATGAATATCGTAAACATTGTTGTTATTTTTAAAACTATACTATCATAGTACTACACAAATTTAAATAATAAATAACTACTATATTTAATCAAAACGACTACCATGCGTCTTAAGAATAGCCGCTATTTCGCTTACTTCCATCCCATCGCGCAATATGAAACAATACACACAATTTCTTAACTTTAAACGTTTATAATTTGTAAAGGGCACCCGTCGCTAACTCAGTCACGTTTTAAAAGATCCGAGATTTACAAAGGCAACAATTTATGTCAAAGCTTATCAATGTTCATAATATTATATATAATTGCACTGTAAATATAATTAAATGGATTGAAACTATATTAACGTGCTATTTAGCAGTCTTAACTTTTTTCTTCATCATTTCTTCAGGATTGACTTATACGACATTATAT
The DNA here is from genome assembly GCA_907164705.1 of Parnassius apollo. Taxonomy (NCBI): domain Eukaryota; kingdom Metazoa; phylum Arthropoda; class Insecta; order Lepidoptera; family Papilionidae; genus Parnassius; species Parnassius apollo. The sequence continues at coordinate 1,432,411 of CAJQZP010000907.1, forward strand.
GCCACAAGGCATTGAAAATGCATATAAAGTAAAACCTCGTTTAAGACGATTGAAATAAAGGATAAATAAATAAATATATAAATAACTTGACAATTATTTTTATCTTTATCAATGCAAATTTGAATTTGCTTTATACATGATAAAGATTTAACTTAGAAATACTTCGAAAAACGTTCTTAATTAATTCAAGTAGGTTCAATTAAATTTTGTACATTATTAAATAAAGCCACCCCAATGTAATAAATACCTTACAAAACATGTAGAAATATGTTCAATAATCTGCAATAAAACAGTTTTGAAGAAAACTAAAAGGTTGATTTTTCTAGCTCCACGGCTTGACAGTATAATTATTTGCCATTGTTTAACTATAACTGCGTAACACCATGAGAATATTTCTGAGTTTTGTAATACTTCGTTACCATACATTTACGTTGGAAGCCTTAAGATCAACAATGAACGGATTTACAGTTGTTATAAATATGAAATTACGCAATACCATCACAACTTGTAAAAATATCTTAAGAATCTGAAGATATCTGAAGAGATCGCTATGTAGCGATAAGGCCGCCAAATTGTACATGTAATCTGCTCTCTGTTATGTTCTTTGTAAATTTATTTGTGGTGTACAATAAAGTATATTCATTCAATATCTTATAGTATATTGTTACGAGCTTGAGGTTCGTGACAATAAAAATAAAACAAAAAATTCACTTTACACTAATTAAACTTAAAACACTAATAATTAATCACACTGATTCACTTTATTCCACTCCGAAGCTTCGCTTGTCTCGCCAAATTCAATACTTCCCCGATCGCACCTTGCAGCGCCTATAAATACACACTAGCAGCGAAACATCCAGAACATTCAAGTAAATACGCGCAAGGCGTCGAAAGTTCGAGTGTCGGCTTCTAGAAGCTTAGCTCTTCGTTTCGACACTAGATGGCGCTGTCGGTTGAAAGATTAGTGATGTCATTTTTTGGAAAGTTTTCCCCCGCTCTCGTCCCTGACACAACATGACGTCAACTTAGGCGCGCAACACTGCCCCGTCCTAAGACATGCTCGTCCCAAGCATTATCGCCCCATAATAACGCGCCAAGCGATCCACATGGACGATCTTAGGAGTCCCTCTTGCGCCTTTCTGTATCCGGTAGGTTACATACGTTGATCCTGGTTACAATCCGGTACGGGCTATCGCATTTAGCTTGAAGCTTAGGAGATTTCCCTTTGCTGCGGACTGGATTGTGCAACCATACTAGTGAACCTTCGTCGAACCCTTTATTGTTCATTTTACGGTCATACCGGGTTTTCATCTTCTCAGACATTTGCTGGCCCGATTGTCTGATGTGCTCATAAATGTCATTCATTTTATTCCGCAAGTCATTTGCATAATCGGTTATACTGCGTGGGGCATCTGGTGGTATCCCGGTGATCAGGTCTGCAGGCAGCCGTAATTCTCTTCCAAAGTTTGCGAAAGCTGGTTTCACTGCTGTACTTTCGTGAACAGCGCTTCGATATGACAACAAAAACGGTTGTATGTGCTTGTCCCAATCTCGTTGCCGATTGTCTACAACTTTTGCTAGGTACCTCTCCAATGTCTGATTAAATCGTTCTACCATTCCATCAGATTGCGCGTGATAAGAAGTCGTTCTTGTTTTATGAGTACCCATAACTCGGCAAGTTTCCTGGAATATTTGAGACTCAAAATTCCTTCCTTGATCGCTGTGAATCTCTAAAGGTACTCCAAAACGACAGAATACTTCATGAACTAGTTTATCTGCAACTGTTGAAGCTTCTTGATTTGGAATGGCGAAGACTTCTGGCCACTTAGTGAAGTAATCCATAACAACCATGAAATACTTGTTACCGCTTTCACTCTCCGGAAACGGCCCCGCCACGTCAATGGCTATTCTCTCCCATGGTGCACCAACATTGTACAACTTCAACGCACCTCTACTACGAGTCTGAGGTCCCTTTACAGCCGCACAACTTGTACATTTGCGACACCAGTCCTCGACATCGTTTCGACAGTGGATCCAGTAAAACCGTTCTCGGATCTTCAGTAGAGTTCGTTTAACTCCCAGATGGCCTCCTGAACAATCATTATGGTACAGCTGTAGAACATCCGGTACTCTAGCTTTAGGGACGACCATTTGCAAATGACAGCTGTTTCCCCGAACATTTTCCCATTTACGGCACAGAACTCCATCCTGAAGCAGCAAGCTGTCCCATTGGGCCCAATAGCTTTTAGTGGTCGAACTCATCGCGGAGACGTCGCTCCACTTGGGCTTGGGAGCACTGGCCTTTATCCATTCCAGAATCGGCTTGATGTCCGGATCTTTCTGCTGTGCACGTTGTAAGCTGTCCTTACACTCGTTCCTGAGGTGGTCTGTCCTGAGCATCCTCACGGATACCACTTCCTTACTCTCTTGCCTAGTACAATGTTTCCAATCTTCGGGACAAGGTCTTCTTGACAATGCATCTGCGTTGCCATGAGATTTTCCGCTGCCATGTCTGATAGTAAAGTCGTATCCCGGCTGCTGCTGGGCGGTGATGTTAGCCGCACTTCCCTTCTGAGATCGTTCACCTTCCCTTTCTAGGGTTCGCTTAGGGCAGCTGGATCGAAGATGGCCCCTTTCCCCACAGCCATAGCACCTAGGGCTGTATCCTTTATTGTGGTCGCGAATCGTAACTGCTGCAACCTCCCTAGCGTGAGGGGAACGATGATCTTGCCACCGCCAGGCGGTGCCGTTAGCTGCACTACCCTCTTGAGATCGATCAACTTCCCTTTCTACAGTTCGCTTAGGGCAGCTGGATCGAAGATGGCCCCTTTCCCCACAGCCATAGCACTTAGGGCTGTATCCTCTATTGCGGTCGCGAACCATAGTTGCTGCAACCTCCCTGACGCGATGGGACCGAAGATTCTGCTGCACGGCTTCCACCTCCAGTGCATGGGCCAAGGCGTCCTTAAGCGTCTCGTGGTGCCCGAGCCTCACAGCAGCTCTGACTTCAAGGTCGCGGATGCCGTCGATGAATGTCTGGAACCAGGTTCCCTTCAATGAGCGCAGGTACAGACTGGTATGCTTTTCGAACCCCCTTCTCCACTTCAAGGGCCCACTGCTGCAGGTTTTCGTTACTGCGTTGCACGCGATCTTTAAGCTGCGCGCGAAAGACGTGTTCCAGGTGAGCATCGCCATATCTCGCCTCCAACGCCTCAAGGAGCTGCTCGTAGGTCACTTTCTTTCCGAGAGCTTCCAACACTGTTAAGTTTTGGTCGCACAGGCCTAGGGTGAGTGCAGTCATGGCTTGGCTTTTATTCCAGCCGTTCGCCTCCATGACGGCCTCGAACTGGATTTTGTAGGCCGACCAGGAAGAATTCCCGTCGAACGGCGGAACTTTAAATCCACGTAGCGAAGGTGTTGTGGCTACTACGGGAGCTGTTTTTCCACCCCAAGTTTGAGGTCGTCCAGCGTTTTCTTCACGTCAGCCATCACGTTGTCAACCCGATTGTTCACTTGGTCGATTCGGGTTTCAGATTTTTCAATTCGGATTTCAGCTTCTGACAGGCGGTTGTCATGTTTAGCAACCTTATCCTTCACCTCCTTCATCTCCTTCCCAAAGGTAGCGTGAAGGTCCTTCATACCGACTCTGCTCTTCCAACCGACGTGCCTGTTCCTCTTGTCGGCGGGTCTGTTCATCCTGTCCACCCTGCAGCTGCTCTTCCAACGGACGGACCTGTTCCTCCTGTCGGCGAGCCTGTTCCTCCTGCTGCTCTTTCAACCAACGGGCCTGCTCTTCCTGTCGGTGAGCCTGCTCCTGCAGCATCACCATCAGAGCACCTAAGTCAGTTGCTGCAGATGTAGGAGCTACTGACGGGCCTGCAGCCGGCGGCTGGCCCTCCGACGTCTGCGGCGTTGTACCACCAAATCTTCTTTGGTCCGTCTCTTGCAGGCGTTGACTTCGGGTACGGACACCCTCCGTTTCCTCCTTAGGTAAAATCGGTATGATTTTATCCCACTTCTGACACCAATCGTTACGAGCTTGAGGTTCGTGACAATAAAATTTGCCGATAGGATTACCTAAATTAACACTTTAATTTTCTTTACACAAATTAAAACTTAAAACACCAACAATTAAGCACACTAATTCACTTTATTCCGCTCCGAAGCTTCGCTTGTCTCGCCAAATTCAATACTTCCCCGATCGCACCTTGCAGCGCCTATAAATACACATTAGTACCGAATCATCCAGAACATTCAAGTAAATACGCGCAAGGCGTCGAAAGTTCGAGTGTCGGCTTCTAGAAGCTTGGCTCTTCGTTTCGACACTAGATGGCGCTGTCGGTTGAAAGATTAGTGATGTCATTTTCTGGAAAGTTCCCCCCGCTCTCGTCCCTGACACAACATGACGTCAACTTAGGCGCGCAACAATATTTTAATGTGTATGATGTGATAGACGTACATTGAATGCTTGGAATTTGAATCTTCTACGCTTGTTCGAAATTTAACGTTAAGTTAGTTTTAGTTAACATTTCTCTTTTGTATAAAAAGTCATAGGCGCTCTTTGCACACCATTATATCGATTTTAAATTATCGATCTCGATAAACTTTCAATTCTTAGAGTGAATACAATTATCAGCAACAATCTACAGCTGGATGGCTCCAGTCACACTTACACGGATTTTGTGACAGCATACGCTCTCAAGTGTTCGCTTATGGAAACTTCCTTTGACATGCTAAATCAATAGATACACTGGTAAGCACTTAAGATCCAATAGTTTAAATCGATTCAAAAAGTAGTACACATCTTTCTAAGCTGATAATATGACATAATGATATAATGTGATTTCACCCTTAACATCTTAACATCGTAGTTTTTCATTATCAACGTGGTAGAGCCATGCTGCAGATATATTAGTAGTATAGTTGTAGCACCAATGCGTCAGCTCGACCGGGAAGGACTACTCTTCCACAGAATACCAACGTAGAATAGCAACTTAACGCTGCTGTGTTTCCTATGATGAGAGTAGAGAACCGGAGACCCTTTTTACTTGACACGAGGCATTTCATCTTAGTCCTTACGGGTGACAACGCGTCTGTATTTTGATTGGTAATCAAAGATAGATATAGATATCTATGGACCACAGCAATCACTTACCATCAGGTAGACTGTATGCTCGTTTATCACCATTATCCTATAAAAAAAAACATTAGCCCGTAAAATGTCCATATCGCTCACCCTTAATCGTGCCTTTTCACTATGTTGAATATATGTTCGTTATGTGATGAGTGATAATAACTCTGCTGAACACGTGTCTTTTTAAATAAATGCCTTAACACAAAAGATCATTTCCCATTAACGAAACTGATTACTTCATGATAATTTACAAAAACTACATAAAATTTGTTTAGTGTGTGAATTAAAAAATCGAAAGGTTTCGATAATATTTACATTGGCACAAAAATAAACATTTTCTACAATTGAGCTCTATATTAAAAGGATATAAACTTTGTATTAAATTTCAATTTGCCAAATGATATACGTAATACTCCAAGTATAATCTTTTAATAAATTTTACAATGACATTTAAACGTCTTCTGCTCAGAAACTAAATGCTCATAAACGAATCATTTCAATAATTTTATTGCAACTTATAATCAAGTATAATATCAATTCTTTATGTTCAAACGCCTTACCTTTCCGTTCACTTTGAACATAAGTAAGTATACAATATGTATATTTCGTGATACAAATTACAAATAAAGCTCTTATAATGCCAACCTTGCAACACCATGAACAATGTGCAATAAAATAACGCCTAAAATCCACGCTAATATTTTTGCATTTTCAATATACGTACCTACATTACGCTATTCACAAATAAATTAAACATCGGTGGAAATTATAAATAACGAAATAAATTGATTAAAACACGAAATAAATTCTACCTAATTAATTTCATTTTGCAAACAATTTTACCTCATGTTTTATTTAGTGTATTAGATAAAGATTACGCTTACCAGTTTTTTTTTTCTTTACTGGTTTCTTAATTCATATTGATTAAAATTTCATATTTTCATAAACATCAGAAATGGGTACTGATAAAAATACTTTAAGCGATTTAGGTGAAATAATTTAATTATCAGATAAAATTATTCATAGGATAAAATACAACTTAAACAAATTAAAAATTACAAATGTATGAATATAATAGTTCTATTGTGTAACTTTTATATTCAGTCAAGTTAAAATTTATGAAATTGATATCTCTCATCTGACTATTTGAAAATAGGCCCTTTAGGTTTTTTTTTTAATTTATCTAAATAACAACTTCCCCTGCGCGTGGTTCACGATGCCCTGTGAAATTAACGAAAGAGGAACTGTGGAATACTCATTCAAACATACCAAATCCACGCACATGGAAAAAGTTTCTGCATCCGTCAACCCACCTACCAGCGTGTCACACAATCTTAAGTTCTATAATCAGCTATTTATGAAGACAAATATTTACACTAATATCAACTCTCATAGGCTGAAATGCAATATTTTTAAAGCAAGTATGCTAACGTGGTACCATTTTAAATTATTTGTTACATTTTTTTGGTTAACTTTGTTTTGCAAAATAATAAAGATTACTTCAAAGCTCCCTTAAAATAGAACAATTTTCAGGGAACTTTGGTGACGCAGCGCACTTTGTTATGAAACAACCCTCACTTTATATACTCGTACAATATACATAAACCTAGCGTTGAAATAGAACCGGTATTTCGATTTCATAATACGATCATTTTCCAAGACAAGTGGGCGCAGTGCAACAAGTCGGTTGCAATTCGATCCGGCCTACTCTAAATAGTTTCGAGAACCAATGGACAGTGACAAACGCGAACAGACTGATCGTGATAATGCACACCTCAAACAATAATTGGAGAGATATATATGTAAGTGATTATTAATAAAACCGATTACTTTTATACATTATTATTATTTCTATTTATATAGGTAGTTAAATTTAGTAAATAATGTTCTTATATTGCGAATATGAAACTTTATTAACAAAAAATAATTATACTAAAAACTAAAAATTACCATACAGATACAGAAAGACGACTACGTTTGTCGTTAATTGGCTATACTTACTATACCTTTGGCTATACCTATGTGCGAGAAAAGTACAAGCCCTCTTGTCACCAGCTGCGACGACTAACCACGGATTCAGTTCCCAGGAACTGAACTAAACTTAATTTTCTTTAGAAACTTCACCGCACGATGACCCCACGGATCGAGAGTCACTACAGCGAATGGGACAAATATACAGGAAACAAATAGATTCCGACCGACGCCGGGATGTAAGGCTGGTAAGGTCTCTACGGACGTAAAAATTAGTCAGGCATTCTACAGTTTTATTATCGTGTATTTATTATGAAATAGACATTAAAACAACAGTAATTTAAGTCCATAAATTTTAAGAAATAGAACGGTAAAAGGCTTATTAATGTAAGCCGTTCAACACAAAGCCATTATAATTAGAACACTACTCGCTTCGCCGTCAGCAATCACGAACGCACAATAACGTGACCCGTCAATATTCACAATGAGAAATGTATCACTTTCAGATTATGTAAACAAATCGGAACTAGTCCCAATTACATAATGGAAAGAGGTAGTGCGGATCAAGTTTGTAAAAAAAAAACAAAACGATCAGGCTGTCCGTCTGGGTGAAATAATTACTTTAAGGCAAAGCGGGCAGCACTGGCGAAATATTAATTCATTGAGGCGCATTGGAATGCAGCATAATTTTAGTTGTATATACATATATGATCATTATTTTATCTCACATCTTTCCTCTCGCTTTCCCGCAATTTGTGGGAGTGATTTCGTGAAAAGGGACGGAAGTGTGTAACAGAAAGCAGGGAAAGCGCGCGTTATTTAATTTGACCAATGAGCGCGCGCGGTAGATTTAAATGTTATGTTATATAAAGTAATTTATATTCGTAAACTATATTAGTAAACATATTTAGTATTTACTATATGTTTCTTATCAATTATTTACTGTTGATAATAAATGTCTGAAAAAAGTTCAATTTAAAATAAAATAAAAAATACAAGTTAGTAATAACTAATAATTATTCCAATAAATATTATTAAGCTTTTATAAATTTTGAGGTTCATTTCTGTCGCCGTAATATTAAAATTTTTATTTTGATTTAAAAAATAGCTTTTTTCAGCAGAGTGATGTTAATATTGCTTATTATCAAGGTGAGATGTCAGATGTATCATCATCATATCGATCATATGAGACTATTGCAAGGTTCGCTTGTTTTTTTTCCACAATATTTGATTGATAACTTATTTCCCATTAATTAAAATTAGAACATTAAAATCTTAAATCGTTTTTGAAAGTTTATGTCAAAATCTTAACTTTAAGTAAAAAGTAAGAAGTCTTCTTTAAAGAACTTAAAAGAAGAAAATAATTTTCACATTGACTTCTGTAGTCGGTGCATAGGCATAGTGTAAATAAAATAAAGTGGTGATGATGATGATAATGACGGAATTCTTTATATACGGATACGGATACTTTGAGTTTAAGTACCTACATATTTTTGGTTACAAATGTATTAAATTCGAAAGTGGTAATGTCAAAATCGTTCACGTCCATATATTATAGCATATCAATTTCCACTGCTAAACCACAGTTTAAAGAGAGTCTTTAAACTGTGGCTGATCTTAGGCTTCTACATAGATTTTACGTGGTAGAGCTATCCTTCAACCATATTAGTATCATAGTTGTGGGAAAACAAGGGAAAAGATGGCCTCATAACGAGGATATTTTTTATGGTTTCCACCACTGGTTGGAGAATTTTTTTCAAGTTTTTTGGGAAGATTCAGCTACCCATTTAATGGTTTGTTTACCTCTGTCACTTACTACGACACCCACAGTTCGAATAGGGTTGAGGATATTTTATTACGCCACTAATCGGTTGGTTGAAACAATAATATAATTTAAATGTGACGCAAAAACATCATTTAAATTTTATTATTTGTGTTGGTTTTGCTTTAATTTTATGCTTTATGCTGTTATTTATAGTTGTATAACTTCATGCGATTCAAGTATAGATGCTTAGATACTGAAGACATGATTACCTGTCGACATTGAACATTGACACAAATGTGTATAGACTGTACGATATACAATCTCGAACTTGTTGTGTTAATATACTATTTTTATTACATTATACATTCAAAACTGTATTTAATGAAATAATGGAGAATGAATGCTGGTAATATTAAAAAATGGAGATGTAATTTATGATGTATCAAAATGTAATATTGTAATATTATTATATTATTACATTTTTTTGTATTACGAAACGTATTTTTTGATATAGTTATATAGTATATACTATAGTTTAAGACAAGTATTTTTCAGTTGTCCTTTTTGTTACAAGACAATTTCGTTTAAAAGTACATATTCATTGGCCTATTCGACAACTAGGAGGGTTTGTCATATAACGCTTAGTAGACTTGTTGGTGGCTTTACATTTCCTGAGTGCTGAGTGTTTTTTTTTTTAAATAGAATAAGGGTGACGAACGAGCACACAGTCCACCTGATGGTAAACAGAAAGCTAGATGACTAAGACGAGCTAAGAAGCTTAGGCCTAAATCAAAGCAAACACGTTAAAACAATGAACACCTTTTACCATCCCAGTGTTAACTTACATTTCCGGCGTAGTCAACGGGTCAGTGACTGAACTGGAAAATTTTGAGAGAATTCTACTCATATAGTGCTCATTAAATATTTAGTACATCCCCCAAAATCAGCCGTTAAGTGGGTAACTCTTTCTTGAGCCAAAGGCGGTAGAGGACTGATAGATATAATCGCAGACTGTGTGCTAAGCAGATTCAGAGTCTTCCAAGTTATTTTCTTTCTCAGACGTCGTCATCCCGGACATCTAGCAGTAATGAAGACCCCCCAAAACAGAAGAGGAAATTTTGAGTTTTGAAATTCATGCTTTTATTTAATTATAATATGTACCTACTAATGAGTACTAATTAAGAGTAAGAGTAAGAGTACATTATAATTATGCAAATTTTTAAAAATCTATGTGAAATAGGAACAGCTTCTGAAAAAATGTCTGTGACACCATACTGACGGGTATCAAGGTGGTATGAATACCATTTTTTGCTACCATAGCTCCACAATTCACAACAACAAGCGGTATTTTTTCTACATATCTAAGGAATTTTTCTATTAGCGTCAATCACAATACTATTGAACAATAATTACGCTGCGAGAATATAATGTTATGTCATAATTACGTCAGGCGACCTACGACTTTTTGACCGACTGTTCTTCGTATGGATCAAGTAGAATGCATCAAGTGTGTCGTCATAATAGATCTTAAAACGCCTTCTGCATTTAATTTTAAAGGACAAGCGATCTCTTAATGCAATATTAAATGAGTGGCATAATATTAAATTGTTAACGTACATTTAATATTAAATATTGAATACCTCACTTTTAATATTCATTTATGATAAATTGAACTTCTTCTTTTCCACAATTCAACACATTTTTTGTTCAAATATATCTCCTCCTTATGTATAACCTATTTATTAAAAACAGAACATATTGCTGATGTGAAGCACCGATGCCCCGGGAGGTCTGAAGTATTACAAAAGCCACAAATTCTCGCAAAAGAACAACCATTCCTACCAAGGATGATTCGCGAGGCTCTTGAAATTAAGAAACATCCTAATTTCAATAGAGAAGGAATATGACTTGTACTGTAAATTTTTTAATAATTTATAAACTGTGAAATTTTTTATGAATCTCTGAACTTAAACATGAAATAACCACAATATGTAGGAACATGTAAGTCTGTTATAAATTTGGCCACGTTACTAAGCGTTACAGTCATAGTCGTCGTTAATACACTTATAGACAACCAAAACTTAGAAATATCTTTTGACGTTTCACACTAATCATTCCGCAATAACTTTGCACAAGCGTACTCACCCAATTTAAAATAACCTTTTGACACACAAATATTTTAGAAATTTTTTACAAGCTCTCTGAAGTGACAGCGTATCTGCAGGCTTCTTTCTTTGAAGGCCTCACAGTCTGTAATTACACAGACTGTCTCTACCCCTCAGATCGGAACTCAGCAGTGTAAGCGCTGCTATTTGACAGCAGAAATTAGTAAAATTGTGATAGATATCCTAGCTAGGACTCTTAGGCAGAATAGGAATATAACCACATAGTATTTCACCACCTTACCTTAATTTTATAAAATAAATAGAATATGTTATTTTGAAAAACAAAGGAAGAAAGATTGGTATTAAAAGTGAGTGCTTATAACCTTTACGCGTGGTTGTATAAAAATTTATTTTATTTGTAGTAAATCCATTCATCTATTACAGCTGTAAGAGATCACTGCTGACATAGGCCACCCCACAGAGCTTCATTAGGGGAGATTTTGCAAAAGTTGCCGCTGCCTAAAAAGGGTTGGAAAGCACAGTGTTTCTATCATTTTGAGTTACTATCAAAAAAGATGCAACTCCCGCCTCCTGTTTCTGTTGCCTCTATCACCTCTTACGACACCGACGGGACGATAAAGGATAGTGGATATTTTTTGCACGCAAAAATAAATACCTGTTAGAAATTGAATAAGATTTAACGGTGTAGTGGCCGTGTAAGAGAATCAACTACCCCACGTCATCCCTTGGGTATAGAAAGAAGCGACAGAGGGAAATAAGAGCGAAGATGGGAAGCAGCATCTTCCTGATAGCAACCTAAAATAATAAAATATATGGGTGTGAATACGTCTGCCAACTATGGCAAAGATGTCCATAATATATCTTATTATGCATCAATATATAAGATATTTCTATATTAGAACAGGAAATCATTTGACTTTTGTGTTCTGTGTAGTTTTAGTTTTTTCTTGTTTTTTACGTACGAACAAGGCACACGCATGGCATGGCCCAACTGGACATTGTGAACACCACTAAATTGACAATTTGGATTCTTGTTTGTACTTTTCATAAGGATTTACTGGAACAACTCCAATAAAATGGTAAAATGGATCACCGTGTGAATTGCGGTATAGCGACTGATTGTTATCTGTATTTCGTAAGTGACGTGCACATGAATATGTAATATTCTACTGTCGTAGTTAAGCAAATTTTAAGCAGAATGGCACGTTGTGATATTACAAAAAAGCTAAACTATGTATTAGAAAAACACGAATTATAAATAATAACAATTTTATCGGTATTCGAACCAACTTTTTTCACAATTAAATATATCACTGTAAATTACAAAAAATATTTATTTGTTACATACGAATTATATAGGTATCTCTCTATATAAAATCTATGTATATAAAACACAAAAATGTTTCGTACTTTGTCCATTATAAACTTTGAAACCATCCAACCGATTGTGAAGAAAATTTTTTGCGTGTTTTAATGGGTCCCTACATGGTTTATATTCACATTTGAAACCGGTAGATAGCGCTGTTGTCGAGTACCAGAAATCGTCGCAGATCGCTAGTTTTGAATAAAATGAGATTTTATTTAAAAATAGATATTATAGGCGATCTGAGCATCGAACTATATTGCTTACGTAGCAGTAATACCTCAATGGATCTGAGTTACTACCACGTGCTCGGCGGTGTAGGAAAACATCTCGAGTAAAAATGTAAATCTAAGAAATTTAAAAAATATGTATATTTCGAAGTCATGTGAAGTCCACCAACACGCTTTGGTGCCACCCAGCAAACGATACCTTGCCTAATACTGTCTTAGGAATGAGAAATGGCTTGTGCCCAGCAGTGGAAGAAATACAAGCTGTAGCCCTACTACTTTACTTTTACTACCTATAGAGTTTGATCTACTTTAAGCATACTCATGCATAATAATTGATGTTGTTTTTTATTATTTTTATAACTAATTATATATAAAAATATTTCTGCAAAAATAGGGGTGTACCACCACATAAAGTCTGAACATTTTGTCTCATAGGTATTCAAAAAAAATATAGGTAACAAACGAGCACATTGTCACTCTGATGATAAGTGGATACTGTGACCAGAACAATCGCATGACCTCATCATCATCATCTTATATGTGTATGCTCAGACCAGTATCGGAGAGCACAAGGTGCTAGACTGCAGTATTACAGTCAATACTCTGGCTGCCACGCTTCGTTATTGAGGTAAATCCCTTTCAGATTAAGTAAAGATCTTGTCCGTCTGTTAAATGTAATGGGATTTAGAAGAAAAGGAGAAGGTAGGTAAGGTAGTAGTTTTGTGCTTTTATTGGATCATAAGCAGGCTTTAAGCTTGAACTTCATTTCTTATTTTTTATAATAGACAATAATTATGTAATTTTATTTATGCTTTTTATGATTATAATTTATATATTTGACATTGTCCTAGAAAAGTGAATATTAAAAGTGTGTTTTTAATCTAACTGTAAACTGAATATCTTATAATCTCGAAAGCGTACGAAACTATTTGACAAGGAAACGATATGTAGCGTCATGGAAAGTGTTACCTACATAAGAATTAACACATAAAGGCCAGCATCAATCATAGAGATTGAAAAAACCAAATGTTTGTAATATAACTTGGACTTTAGTATATTTGCAAAATAGCTTCTAATGAAATTGCATAATGTCGGTAATAGCAGTTGCCGTCAACGCTATGTACGTTGTTGGGGGTTCTTTACATTTAATAGTTCAACTATTTACTATTATCTATTAACTATTTACGTAAATACTCTGAAGACGAAACATCCGCGTTAGCTTTTTTATTTCTTATGATGATGACGTGCTCTTGACCGATTTCTTCTACAGCGACATCCTCGAAATACAGCCTTGGTCATTCTATATTTGCATTCTATATTCTTCTTTATAATTCGCTTGGAAGAGAAGGCTAACTGGGATATAAAAGTACCACTCGAGGCAGTATAACATGCCGGTATAGTGCTTACAGCTTTACAAAGCATAGGTACACCGTCTGAAATACTGTCGTCATCTCTAGACGGGGACTCCAGTACAGAACCGACGACCAAGTTCTTTCCGATTGGCTTGAATCACTGGCCTCGCTAAGAGATGTTGAAATTCAGTGCATCTTCCATCGCATATACAACGAGGAATACTCGTATGAATTGTTTGGATTAATTCTAACTGCTGAGTTTGAGTTTAAGATTAAGATTGCATACTGGCCTAAGTGTTCATGAAATTTAGTTTAAGTAAATTCTTAGCTATTGTGAATATTTGTACCTAAAGCGCCAGAGTTATATCTAGCACCGGGTCTTGATAATGGTTTTTATCCCTAATATTTTATTATTTAACAATATTAGAGTGGCAAGTGCACTAACAGTCCACTCCAGGTAAGGAAATTGGCAATTATTAAAAAATATAGGCTTAACCAGTTAGTACATCACTCGAAAGCAGGCGGCTCAGAATCGTACTTTGTGACTATACAGTCAAATAACGGTACCGTTGATCACAGGATAGCCACAAAAAGATCCAAAGCTAATCTGCATTCGTCTAGTTCCAGTAAAAAAATTTTTTCAACACTCCATCCAAATTTAAAATGTACCAGATCATACTACTTTATAATATACAAGGAACACTATACCAAAAAACTGTATGAGACTATGTAAAATGCAAATTTAATTCAATAAACTAAGTCTTTCCGAAAACCACTTATGTCAAGCATAGTAACATTTGTCACGTGTATTAGAATAAAATCTCATGCCCGTGTAACACGAGATACGTGAAGGTAAATTGTGCAAGTCGCGAGCACCTGGGTTGCATATCCGGCACACGATCGCCATTTGAATCGAGCGCGCGTTTTCACTGCTCAACGAACGCCCATCACGATTTTAATAACTTTGAAAACATTTAACATAAAAATAATAAAAATGCAAGGACAATAGCGATTTTGTTTTATTACAAACTTTATGGCCAAATACTCAAACGCTACTCAGTTTTAAGACGTCGTTAAGTCTCGTGGTGTCACAGTCACTTTGATTTAAAGTAATAAATATTGAACTATCTCGTGACCATTATTTGCAACAATTCTTGTGTATCTTTTGTTACCTAAAAATAATTACGTCCGTATACTTGTCCTAATTTTATTGGTATTCCCAGTAGTCTAACCAAGTAGTCTTATTAGCAAGACTACTGAGAATTTTATTCCCAGTAGTCTTACTTGTAAGACTAATGGGAATTTCCTGCTGGAAACTTCCCAATAGTCTTACCACTAAGTAGGACTACGACTACTGAAAAGTTTCTTTCACGTTGTAAGTGGTAAAAAATTACCAGTACTTTTACTAATTACAGAAACAGAAACAGAAACTTTTTTGTTCAATATAGATTATAAACAATACTTATTGAAAGTCATTTTTTTCATTTACCACTGGTTCGCAAAAAAAAACCTCTGTACTGGGAAGAACCAGCAAGAAACCCAGCTGGACTATTTTTTTTCTTGTTGATATCTTACAATCATGTTTACAATTAACAACACAAAACAAATTAGAAATAGCTTGGTAGCGATCACATAACATTATTTGGTGAGACTACTTGGAATACAACACGCCACGAAGATTCCCAATAGTCTTACTATTAAGACAATTGGGAAGTTCGCAGTAGGAAATTCCCATTAGTCTTACCAGCAAGACTATTGGGAATACCCCATTTTATTGTGCATTTTACGAAGTTGTTCATTATCAGCCCGTACAAGTCCCCTACTGAAAATAAACCTCTAATAAAGAGCCTCTAATACAAAGAAAATAAAATTATTTTTTAAAGTTTACCAGTGTTGAAACAGCAAGAATAGTTTACTTTAGTTATTTCCATAGCATTATGTCGTATGGTATTTTGCTATGGGGACACGCGACTGACACTGAAATTATATTTATTTTACAGAAGAGAGCCATTAGAGCAATATATAATTTAAAACCAAAAAGTCACTGAGACAAAAATTTAAGGAAATTAATATATTAACTCTGGCCTCTCAATATATTTATGAAAATGTAATGTACGTACACAAGAATAAACGTAGTTTTGCAAAAATAAGTGATATTCATTCTGTAAATACTAGGAGTAGACACAAGCTAGTAGTAAAGGTTACTCGACTCCACCGAGTCAATAATTCAATCTTGGGGCGATGTATACGCTTTTACAACAAAATCTCAGAAAATATACAAAATTTGTCATACGCAAAGTTCAAAAATTTTATTAAACTAAGTTTGTATAAAAAGGGTTATTATAATATTAAGGAATTTATGGATGATAATAACCCCTGGGAAGGGTGATCGCTACCAAGCTATTTCTAATTTGTCTTGTGTTGTTAATTGTAAACATGATTGTAAGCTATTATTTGAAAAAAAAAATTGTCCCGCTGGGTTTCTTGCTGGTTCTTCCCAGGACAGAGGTTTTTTTTTGCGAACCAGTGGTAAATGAAAAAATTGACTTTCAATAAGTATTGTTTATAATCTACATTAAATAAAAAAGTTTCTGTTTCTGTTTCAAAGATATTAATTGTATAAATATAATGATTATATAAAATCATTTATTTACATAACATTAGCCTTTGAGCAAGAAAAGTACAAGAGCTTTTCTTACGCACTGGTATACCACAACCTCATACCTAAGTATTCTTCTCTTTTACTTAGTGAGTGAGTTGGTGGAGGCCCATTCCTCTCCCCTCCTTCACATTGTAGCGGAGTTAAATAGAACACTGCCCCAGGAGTGTACCAACACCCCTGGTAACGTATAATCCCTCGTTGAGAATCCACGCCCAAGGTACCCTACTCTTCTTCGGCGTGGATGCCCTGTTGAACAAAGTATCGGACTGAGGACGACTAAATCTAGTCCAGTTAAATCGCCAGAAGACACAAGTTTGCATGTACAGCTAAAAAGAACCCCTTCCGTATCTCCTTAGTTTCAGGGCACAAGTATCTGAATCATCGACGTTGACTTATCGAGTTTCGTGTTCACTTAAAAGAGGAGGTCAAATTGGCCTCTAAAGCGTTTGGCGTGTTCAGCAGGGTGGGACAGTATTTCATGCCGGCACATCGCCTGCAACTTTACAAGGCGCAGATTCGGCTTCACATGGAATACTCTTCCCTCTGTTATTGTTTACTGAGATGTTGCATCTCTTTGCGTATTTTATCACATCTACCATGGAATGTGCTCTGAGGAATTATTCGAGCTAATTCCAGCCGCACACTTTCACCATCGCACATCACGAGAAATCTCGCGATACCATCCATACCATATTGATGATTGGCGGTTCACCACTCTGCGATTTAGAAAAAGTTTTCTTCCCTGCACAACTTCCTTGTGGAATCAACTACCACTAGAGATTTTTCTGGACAGATACGACTTAGGGACCTTCAAAAAAAGAGCCTAATCCATTTTAAAAGGCCGACAATGTATCTGTAAGTACCCTGGTGTTGCAGTTTCTCATGAGCGGTGGTAGTAACTTACCATCTGGTGAGCCGTGCATGCTCGTTTACCCCCTCTCCTATAAAAAAGAAGACCACTCACGGATACAGTTCCTTTCAAGAACTTCACAGTACATGGACCCCACGGACCGATAGTCTCTATAGCAAAAGACACAAATATATATTCATCACTCAGAGACTTATATTTACGTAACTTACTTAAGGCCACGATGCCGCCCGGGCTCTACACGAGGTTATAATAAAATTAGCAATTAAAGTAGTAAGTAACAGCAGAAATAAAATTTCGACTAAAGTGTAAAATTACTATTCACTAGATACCGAGCTGTTAAGAAATGAGGATCGTGCTTCGGATAACCCCCTATATCTGTCCAAAATGTCGTGTCGTATTGAATAGTGGAATTATCTGCAACAAATACGTCAGTCGCTCCGTGTATCGTGCAAAGGACTCTAAAATATTTATGAATTATTCAATTTACATCCCTAGCTTTTGAAAATTACTACGACTTATAGTTTCTTATACATTATATTTACGTGTATTGATTTATATTAAAGCAACATTTTAATGAGAATTTAATTTATAGAGCTCCTTGTCCCTTGCTGAAATGTCAATGTTTTTTAAATTTAAATCATCTTTAATCTTTAAATAAACATTTCTTCTTGTCCCTACCCTGCGACGTGACGGACATTTCATTGTTATATTTTTATGTTGTAAAAAATATACCTTAAAAATTCTGTCATTTAAAACCTACAGATTTGTATCTCCTTCTATTTAGTTCAGTTTTTAATATGTTTTATATTACAGCTTTCTAACGGTCACGGCCACAGATACCGTGTAATTTTGGTAATTCCAATCAGCTCAAAGCGGTTTAACATCATTGTCGATTCCGTACCTGTAACAAAAAAGCATTAGGTTATAATCACGTTATATTATACATATGCAGGAGCAATTATCGCTCAAACGGGTAATATATTTAATTTACGGGTAAAGCTTATATGGCGGTGTGTGGACTAGGAATCGGACGAGTCATACTTACGTCATCTTTGGTGTAAGCAAAAGGTATGCGGATTACTGTCTATATGAGATCAATGACTTGATATTAACAATTTGTATAGTTTTAAGATATAGTAATGTAATATTGTTACTAGAATTCTCTCTCTCAAAATTTATAGTTAGACGTATTTTAAATTAATTTAATTTAACCATACTTTTGACTTTATTATCATCCATATGTCCACAATCTATAAAGTTCACTCCCACATAAATTTCCTCATTGAATCCCCTAGACTTTTCCACAGTTATCACGCTTGGCAGTCACATTGACAACTGCACTTTTTAATTATTTTGTAAGTTATACATAGTAGTATAAATCCTGTTTCAGTTTCCCTCTGTCGCCTCTTACGAGACCCATGAGACAATTCGAGGTGGCGAATATTCTTACACCAACACTATACGGTAAAACTTTGTTGTATCTATATTTAATCCTTCACATTAATTCGAAGTTTAAAATATTAACTTAACTCTTGGTGGGCGGATAGACGGTCGCAGATCCAGATATCTCGCAACTTTAAAGCTGTTTTTCGTCGTCGTTTTGCGTATTTTAGTGTACATAAGATTTATACCACCGTCTATCTAAAGCCATAACATCTTTCTGCCACCGTGTATAAATCCTAAAGTCACCAAACCAAAAAAAATCCAAACTATTTCTAATTTGTTTGTGTTATTAATTGTACAACACAAAATATGTGATTGTAAGCTGTTTTTTCATTTCATAAAAAAGGCCAAAAAAGACTTAAAAAAAGAATGATTAGATAATCCGTGACTCTTTTTCATTTGAAAAAATTATTCAATGTACAGTACTGTATTTATGATATTGTATCTGACATAATCGTAGAAATATTTAGAGATATATATGATTTATTTAGTCACTATAGTCCAGTGACAACTTAAAAGATATCAAATGTGATACACAATGAGTTTGTAATTCTTATGTACATAAACTAACAATATGCGAGTTTATATGTCTTAAAGCGCTTAAATATAGTTTTTATTCGATAAATAAAGTAGACTTTAAGCCAATATACGATCAACTTCCAGGCACAGGCCTTGTCTGATTTCCGAAAGAGTTTTGGGCAAGGAAATGTTCACCATGCTGCCGAACGTGTAGTCGAACTTCACATATCGTCGTTATTTTTTAGGACATGCAGGTTGCCTCATGGTGTTTCCCTTCACCGCCGAGCACATGGTAAATCATCACTTAGAATTGTAATTAACAATTTCATAGGTGCCGGTGGATGGGGATCGAGCTGAACAGGCGCCTCGAGGTTGCTCGCGTAAAATGATATTTATGGCAAGTGCTAAAGCTCTGAATTACCATGTGGTAACTAAATTTATAACTTAAATTTAATATTTACCTTTAAATTTGATATTATACAATTATACGGAGTTGTTATTGGAAATTTTAAATTCAGATTCGCCTCGCGCTCAGCGTGAATAAAAAAGATAAATTAAAAAGGACCACCAAAATTCTCCTGGTGTTGCGGTTGTGCGTGGGCGGCGTTAGTCACTTACCATCTGATGAGACAGCTGTTCGTTTGCACCCTCTTATATAAAAAGTTTTTTTGAAGACCAGTGAAGTCATACGTTATAGCAACGCATACTTTTCTTTGCCCCAAAAAAACTTTTAGTAATAGGAGATATCTTGTACACAGCAGTCATTTACATGGCTGATTGTTAATTTATGCTCGGAAATTTGATTGTTAAAGTTGTTGTGTTTCTAAAGCTCTCTACTGCGTGAACTTTATATTCATTTTTATGCCAAATTAGATACAAACAGCCTAGTTAATTATCGCTTACATAAATTAAGTATTAACTATCTTATTACCTGCCGCTTTCTATGGTCGTTTAATGAAAAAAGCAACTTCAAGCCTTTTTTTTAAATCGACGTCGAGTTTTAAGAGTAAGTTCAAATAGGTCAATAATAATTCATCCTGCTAACACAAAAATAAAGTAAATTACGTAAATTTTAAGCAACTCGTATGAATTACTGAATAAAATCAATTGGTTATGTGTAAAATTGTAATAGCAATAGTGCGCCAACAAATAGCTCGCTCACGATCTAATTGTAAATCGTAGAGCGAGCGTGGACCGGGACGAAATGCTGTGAATGATTTATCTCCTTCGTACTGCTATTTGAACAAATCTGATCTAAGTAAAATGTTAAATGCCTGCCGACATATTAATGACAGATGAATAAATTGCCCATTGATATATAGATAATAAATCGTTATTAAAGGGTCAGCTAAGTGTTTTCGGCTTAACAATTTTCACTGCGGTGGCGACGCAAGAAAATATTTCATTTTATTTCCTGTGGGTTGCGTAAATGAATTGAATGTGGTAAAAATAAAGTAGCTAATGTGCCAGAAAAATATGATGGTATGAAACAGGAGGCAAGCTGCTCTGCGAGAAAATTTTCATACCTAAAATCTAGGTTAGTTAAAGAAAGTAATGTATGTATGAGGCTCCTAGTGAGGGAAAGGGTATTGTAATCGCAAATTTGCCTGTCAAGCAAGTATGCTAATTGTGAAAATATTAATACAAAATATGTGATATAACTAGAAGTATGTTATGTTACTTATTACTTTGCCCCAATAAAATCACCTAATATTGTATTTCTCAATTTCTATTTTTTTAAATGTCAGTTACAAGCTATCACGAGTAAAATACGCTTCAGTGAATCAATTAATGTGTATATACCTGTAATAGACGGACATTACAAAAATATTCAAAATAATTCAGATTTTTAGCGAAGCTCTTACCTTACATTCACAATGTATTTCTATTATCTCATTCCATCATTGTCGTCATCATCATTAGCCCATCACAAGTTCACAACCCAACATAAGCCTTCCTCAATGCCACAAAGCATGGTCCCTGAGTCCTGAGCCACCTCATCCATCTATGCTCATGTTAATGCAGATAAATCATTGGATTCTTTACAGCAATAAATAATTATGTTTTCAGGCATAAAATATTTTTAATGACAGTTGATCCGAAGCGTCTTAATATTTTAGTTTGTAATGATGTAGTTATAATTCTACATGCCTTATAAACACACAAACCACTCATATTCCGTATTAATTACTATTAAATTACCCGTTTTCTATAAAAAATTATATACTGACCTTCTCACTAATTTTTTTACGACTGACACAACACAGTAATATTGTTACGCTTCCAAATTACTTGAATAACAAGCGCTAAAAAGTTCAAACATTGTAATAATTACATACGTTTATCTAATAAAACCGACACGTTGGAACGAGCATTTACTTACTTGGATAAATACGCTAACCGGTTCTGGTAACATCTTAATTTTTATTTTTCTTCATGGTCTGCGAGATAACAACCCACTGCTCATATAATATGAGCAAAGCCTTAGTCAGCGAGAAATCACACTCTTCTTAAAATTTTTATACGTACTCACCACACTTGGCAGGCAAATTGTTGTGCACAGAGAAACGAGAATATAAATGCTGTTTTCCATCTTCTTCTTCTTCTTCATCATCAGCCCGTTAAAGTCAGACATTGTTAAATAGACTCTACGATAGTTAACCACTAAGTGAGCACACACAGAGATAAGATAATCTAGGGTTGGAAACATCAACATTAAATTTAAAATTATAATCTACTAGCGATCTGCCCCGGTTTCGGGGGGGTGACATCTGGATTCTATAACAGCGCCACGTACCGGGTTCAATTATGCCTATTCCTTAATGGAAGTGCAAGCAATATGGTGACAAAGTTTTACCGTAATCTGATGAACTGTATGGCAGCGCATAAAATACAAACAAACAAATAATAATCTTTGTATATTAATCCTTATTTAAATTACAGTTTCAAAAACACACTTGACTGTCTAGATTTTTGTCTCGACTGCTTTGTGGTACTTCACAACAACATTTCCCTGCAGTTCCCTATTTCTTCATGACAGCGCTCTTTCACACTTATTAAATTTGCCATATAGATGTTTAAAACAAAATATACATTAAACTTTCAATTAATATAATTGAGGGTAAATATGAATAATAAATTTTAAAACTGTGCAGTTTCAACAAAATGATGTTATTATTGATTTTTATAAAATACAAGGCGAGCAAATAAAGCTTTGCCATAATGTATACAATAAACATATCGGAATTTAAATAACCAGCACAAATCCTAAGAGTTGTAACGTGGTGATCTGATTAAGTCCTTGCGCGTTTAATGCACACGCCTCCGCAATTGAAATGTGGTACAAATCACAAGACTTAGATTTCATATGCTTAAAATGTTCTTAGAATTAAATTAATTAATAACGTTTGCTTCTTTTGTTTCACATGCAAGAGTTCTGTCAATCCCAAAAAAAGCTTTAACGATGACTTCCATTTAAGTATCGTAAGTTATCTTGAAATGTATAGGTATTAAATTTCCTGACGTATTTTTTATATAGAATAAGGGTGAGAAAGGTGAGCCGTGGTAGCTCAGTGGTTAACGCTCGCTGTAAATATAACAGAACGCGAGTAACCCTGGTTCGATCCCCGCCGGCACCAATGAAATTGTTAATTGCAATTTTAAATGCTGATTTACCACGTGCTCGGCGGTGAAGGAAAACATCGTGAGGAAACCTGCATGTCTGAGAAAGAATAAGAAAAAAAAATATTTCGAAGACATGTGAAGTTCGTCAACACGCATTTGGGCAGCGCGGCGGACACTTCCTTGCCCTAAAACCTCTCAGAAATGAGGGGAGGCCTGAGCCCAACAGTGGGATGTATATAGGCTGTAACTTTACTTTTTTTACTTTAAGGGTGAGAAAGTACACAGTCCACCTGACAGTAACTGGATGCTGTGGCCCAAAAACGTCCAGGTACGTCTATCTTCCCTTGGGAATCAAAATGTAGTGTGTTCTTACTCCTGTGGATAACAGGCTTCGTTTCCATTAAAATGGTCTATGGTTTTTACACACACCATACAAAATACAAAAGCATTAAGCTGCTATTGTACACTGATATCTTGTAAGAGGGTAATCCTTCCTAGCTATGATTGTAGTTGTAATTTAATTGTACGATGACGCGAGACGTAACGGTAGACACAATTTACTAACATTTCTCTTATTAATTATATACGAGTAAGTACGATACTTACGGGAAGAAATTAATGCTAGAAATTCTTACATTGTCAATATGATAAGCAAAAATTTTATAGACAAACGAGCACAAAGTCTACCTGATAGTTAGTAGTTGCTATGGCCCATAGACATATACATTTTTTCTTATGCGTTATCATCCCTGAGGACTGAGATGGAATGCTTCGATTCCAGTAAAAGTGTCTTCGGTTCTCTATACTTGCCATGCGAAACATAACACCCTTAAGGTGCTATTTCGCTAGTATTTTGAGAGCCTGTCTCACCCCGGTCGAGCCGACCCATTCGTGCTACAACCATTATATAGCATTATGTATATATATACTGTTACGAGCTTGAGGTTCGTGACAATAAAAATTGCCGATAAAATTACCTAAATTAACACTTTAATTTACTTTACACAAATTAAAGTTAAAACACTAATAATTAAACACACTAATTCACTTAATTCCGCCCGAAACTTCGCTTGTTTCGCCCAAATCAACACTGCCCCCCCTCGCATCTTGCAGCGCCTATATATTTAAATTAGCAAAGAAATATCCAGAATGTTCAAGTAAACACGCGGAAGGTACCGAGCGTTCGAGTTTCGACTAGGCGCTGTCAGTTGAGTGATTTGTGATGTCATTTTCTCAATGCTCCCCTCGCTCTCGTTCCTGACACTAGATGGCGCTAGTTGACTTATTCATGCAACACTGCCCCCTCCTAAGACATGCTCGTCCCGAGCATTATCGGTCCCATAATAACGCGCCAAGCGATCCACATGGACGATCTTAGGAGTCCCTCTTGCGCCTTTCTGTATCCGGTAGGTCACATCGTTGATCCTGGTTACAATCCGGTACGGGCCGTCCCATTTAGCTTGAAGCTTAGGAGATTTCCCTTTGCTGCGGACTGGATTGTGCAACCTCACAAGTGAACCTTCGTTGAACCCTTTGTTGTTCATTTTGCGGTCGTACCGGGTTTTCATTTTCTCAGACATTTGCTGGCCCGATTGTCTGACGTGCTCATAAATGTCATTCATTTTGTTCCGCAAGTCATTTGCATAATCGGTTATACTGCGTGGGGCATCAGGTGGTATCCCGGTGATCAGGTCCGCAGGCAGCCGTAATTCTCTTCCAAAGTTTGCGAAAGCTGGTGTCACTGCTGTACTTTCGTGAACAGAACTTCGATATGACAACAAAAACGGTTGTATGTGCTTGTCCCAATCTCGTTGCCGATTGTCTACAACTTTTGCTAGGTACCTCTCCAATGTCTGATTAAATCGTTCCACCATTCCATCAGATTGCGGGTGATAAGAAGTCGTTCTTGTTTTATGAGTACCCATAACTCGGCAAGTTTCCTGGAATATTTGAGACTCAAAATTCCTTCCTTGATCGCTGTGAATCTCTAAAGGTACTCCAAAACGACAGAAGACTTCATGAACTAGTTTATCTGCAACTGTTGAAGCTTCTTGATTTGGAATGGCGAAGACTTCTGGCCACTTAGTGAAGTAATCCATCACAACCATGAAATACTTGTTACCGCTTTCACTCTCCGGAAACGGCCCCGCCACGTCAATGGCTATTCTCTCCCATGGTGCACCCACATTGTACAACTTCAATGCACCTCTACTACGAGTCTGAGGTCCCTTTACAGCCGCACAACTTGTACATTTGCGACACCAGTCCTCGACATCGTTTCGACAGTGGACCCAGTAAAACCGTTCTCGGATCTTCAGTAGAGTTCGTTTAACTCCCAGATGGCCTCCTGAATAATCATTATGGTACAGCTGTAGAACATCCGGTACTTTAGCTTTAGGGACAACCATTTGTAAATAACAGCTGTCTCCCCGAACATTTTCCCATTTACGGCACAGAACTCCATCCTGAAGCAGCAAGCTGTCCCACTGGGCCCAATAGCTTTTAGTGGTTGAACTCATTGCTGAGACGTCGCTCCACTTAGGCTTGGGAGCACTGGCCCTTATCCATTCCAGAATCGGCTTGATGTCCGGATCTTCCTGCTGTGCATGTTGTAAGCTGTTCTTCCATTCGTTGCTGAGGTGGTCCGTCCTGAGCATCCTCACGGATACCTCTTCCTTACTCTCTTGCCTAGTACAATGGTTGCAATCTTCAGGACAAGGTCTTCTTGACAATGCATCTGCGTTGCCGTGAGATTTTCCGCTGCGATGTTCGATCTCAAAGTCGTATTCCTGCAGTAGTTCAATCCACCTCGCAACTTGTCCTTCTGGATTTTTAAACTGCAATAGCCATTTTAGTGCAGCATGGTCAGTTCGTAAGTGAAACTTTCGTCCCAGAAGATATTTGCTAAAATGCTGCAACGACTTTACCACAGCGAGCAATTCGCGTCTTGTGACACAATAGTTCCTTTCCGGTTTTGACAACGACTTGCTGAAGTACGCTATTACGACCTCTTGGTCACCATTCCGTTGAGACAACACACCGCCGAGTCCTATATCACTTGCGTCTGTGTCAACTATAAATTCTTTGCTTGCATCAGGGTATCCCAAAATAGGTGTTTTGCACAGACGGTCCTTGAGCTCCTGGAATGCGATATTGCAACTTTCATCCCAGCAGAAATGTCGCTTCTCCTCGGTTAGCTTGTGCAGAGGTTTGGCTATATCTGCAAAGTTCTTCACGAATCGCCGGTAATAGGAGCACAAACCCAAAAATGCTCTAACCTGCGTCTTGTCTTTTGGAACCGGCCAATCCTTGACAGCGGCGATTTTCTCTGGATCTGTGCGGATACCTTCTTCCGATACTACAAACCCCAAAAAGTTAACTTGCCGTTGAAATAGTGAACATTTCTTCGGGCTCAACTTGAGGTTGGCACTCTGAATCTTCATGAGCACGCGTTCCAGGTTTTGAAGGTGTTCCTCAAACGTACGGCCCACGATGATGATGTCATCCAAGTAGACCAGACAGGCATCGCCAATTAGCCCGGTAAGTACAAGTTCCATCAGCCTTTCAAACGTTGCTGGAGCATTGCACAACCCAAACGGCATTACTTTGAATTGCCACAGACCCTTTCCCGTCGAGAACGCAGTTTTCTCCTTGTCCTTAGGGTCAATTTCAACTTGCCAGTAGCCACTTTTTAGATCCAGCGTGCTAAACCATTTTACTCCTGTAAGCATGTCCAGCGTGTCATCAATTCTTGGCAAGGGATAGCTGTCCTTCTTTGTAACGTCGTTCAGACGGCGGTAATCAACACAGAACCGCATGCTGCCATCCTTCTTTTTCACCAGCACCACTGGTGAACACCATGGACTAGAGGAAGGTTCAATAACACCATCCTTCACCATTCCTTCAATCATGGTTTCCACTTCCTTTTCACGTGCTACCGGCAATCTTCTTGGCCGCTGACGGATAGGCAATTCCTCTCCTGTGTTTATTTTGTGTTGAACTAGGCCAGTCTTTCCTATGTCAGCATCATTTGATGAGAATACATCGGCGTACTTGAGTAACAACTTCTTCGCCTTGACCAATTCGTTCGGGGACAGAACACTGCGACAGTCTTCCAAAAGTGTGGTCACTCTCGTTTCTGAATCCTTGCTGGGGGTCCCACTCGATATATATTGGCACTGACGTAACCAATCCACTTCCTCACAAGTACCAACCAGTGTGCCTTTTTCTATAATCTGTTCCCGGTCGCAAAGGTTCAGCACACGTACTCCTGAGATGTCAGTGGTCCTGACCAAGGTTCGAGCTACTTTCCATGGAAGGTCATTGTTTACCCTTTCCACAAGTACACAACGGTGAGCTTGCCCAGCGTTTCGAGGTAGACTAACCGGAACAATCGTTTCCGATCTCGGCGGAAGAACAATCTTCTTGATGCTGTACACGTTCCCTGGTAACGCACCTTCCATAAAAAGTTCCTCCTGTCCACATTTCAAAACACCTTGCTTAACGTCGATCTCACAACAATTATTCCTCATAAAGTCTAGGCCTAAGATGCAGTCGTCCATTATATCAGCCACGATGACATTATGCAGGTAGATCACGTTGCCTAGCTTCAACTCCATCTCCTTCTCTCCACGGACGGGTATACGCTGACCGGTGGCTGTTACCAAATTAAGGCGTTCTCGGTTGTATGCGGAGTCCCCAAGGAACTGACTTATAAGTTGGGAACTAACAACCGTACGAGAGGCTCCAGTGTCTATGGTCAGCTTACACGGCATTCCGTTGATCTCGCCCTTTATGATTAGGCTGTTCCCATCATGGGTTTGTGAGATCGAGATCCTTGGGGCTCTTTTAACATCAGCCAGCACCCGCCCCGCAGTTCTGGCTTTTACTCGTTTCCCTGCCGCTGCTGGGCGGTGCTGTTGGCCGCACTACCCTCCTGAGATCGTTCAATTTCCCTTTCTAGGGTTCGCTTAGGGCAGCTGGATCGAAGATGGCCCTTTTCCCCACAGCCATAGCACCTTGGGCTGTATCCTTTGTTGCGGTCGCGAACTGTAGCTGCTGCAACCTCCCTGACGCGATGGGAACGATGATCCTGCCGCACGGCTTCCACTTCCAGTGCATGGGCCAAGGCGTCCTTAAGCGTCTCGTGGTGCCCGAGCCTCACAGCAGCTCTGACTTCCAGGTCGCGGATGCCGTCGATGAATGTCTGCACCAGGTTCCCTTCAATAAGGGCAGGTACAGACCGGTATGCTTTTCGCACCAGCTTCTCCACTTCTAGAGCCCACTGCTGCAGGTTTTCGTTGATGCGCTGCACACGATCTTTAAGCTGCGCACGAAAGACGTGTTCCAGGTGAGCGTCGCCATATCTCGCCTCCAATGCCTCAAGGAGTTGCTCATAAGTCACTTCCTCACCGAGAGCTTCCAGAACTGTTAAGGCCTGGTCGCGCAGGCCTAGTGTGAGAGCAGTCATGGCCTGACTTTTATTCCAGCCGTTCGCCTTCATAACAGCCTCGAACTGGATTTTGTAGGCTGACCAGGAAGAAGTCCCGTCGAATGGTGGCACCTTGAACCCACGTAGCGAAGGTGTAATAGCTACTACGGGAGCTGTAGTTCCATCCCCCAGTTTGAGGTCGTCCAGCGTTTTCTTCACGTCAGCCATCACGTAATCAACCCGATTGTTTACTTGGTCGATTTGGGTTTTAGCTTCCTTGATTTGGGTTTCAGCTTCCGACAGGCGGTTGTCATGTTGAGCAACCCTATCCTTCACCTCCCTAATCTCTTTCCCGAAGTTAGCGTGAATGTCCTTCACGAGGAGCATCTGCTCTTCCTGTCGGCGGGCCTGTTTCTCCTGCTGCTCTTTCAACCAACGGGCCTGTTCCTCCTGTCGGCGAGCCTGTTCCTCCTGTCGGCGAGCCTGTTCCTCCTGTCGGCGAGCCTGTTCCTCCTGTCGGCGAGCCTGTTCCTGCAGCATCACCATCAGAGCACCTAAATCGGGTGCTGCAGATGGAGGAGCTACTGACGGGCCTGCTGCCGGCGGCTGGCCCTCCGACGTCAGCGGCGTTGCACCACCAAATCTTCTTTGGTCCGTCTCCTGCTGGCGTTGATTTCGGGTACGGACACCCTCCGTTTCCTCCTTAGGTAAAATCGGCATGATTTTATCCCACTTCTGACACCAATTGTTACGAGCTTGAGGTTCGTGACAATAAAAATTGCCGATAAAATTACCTAAATTAACACTTTAATTTACTTTACACAAATTAAAGTTAAAACACTAATAATTAAACACACTAATTCACTTAATTCCGCCCGAAACTTCGCTTGTTTCGCCCAAATCAACACTGCCCCCCTCGCATCTTGCAGCGCCTATATATTTAAATTAGCAAAGAAATATCCAGAATGTTCAAGTAAACACGCGGAAGGTACCGAGCGTTCGAGTTTCGACTAGGCGCTGTCAGTTGAGTGATTTGTGATGTCATTTTCTCAATGCTCCCCTCGCTCTCGTTCCTGACACTAGATGGCGCTAGTTGACTTATTCATGCAACAATACATATAGTGAATAAGAGTAATTATGGTTTATAAATATAGAACTGCGCCACCTATCGGATCCTTGATAGCTATAATTATTTACTTAATATATATATATATATATATATATATATATATATATATATATATATATATATATTAAGTAAATAAATTATATGAATATGATATCAAACGCTCAAATCGTTATGAAGCTACAAGATCACTAACAGTAGCACATACATACTTTATTAGTTTAATGTTATATACACATCATATATTTTTATCTAATATTACTGCATAATATAATACATAATATTCGTATATCTTCAAAGCTTATAATTTATCCGCCGCAAGTTCGATTTTTGAACGTGGTATATTTTATAGTGCTATTCATTGGCACCCTCGCTTAGAGAGAAGTTCTGTATAATATCACTACCTAGATCACCTTACAACAAGCGCTAGTTACGTATGTCCGCCTTGCTTGCGTAAATCTTTCAAGATTTATTATTATCGCTGGCCAGTGTCAGGAAATTTATTGGATATATTAATTCCTATTACATGTTATTTGTTTTGATCTCGCCGTTGTTGCATGTTTTAATAATAATAATATATATTTAACTAAAAATAATTTCTTCCCGACCACTTTGAATAGAGACTA
This sequence comes from Parnassius apollo, assembly GCA_907164705.1. Classification (NCBI taxonomy): domain Eukaryota; kingdom Metazoa; phylum Arthropoda; class Insecta; order Lepidoptera; family Papilionidae; genus Parnassius; species Parnassius apollo. The sequence continues at coordinate 1,462,654 of CAJQZP010000907.1, forward strand.
GCCATCTGCGCAGGTCAGGACTATAAAGTCCGCAAGCACAGATGCACTCTCTATTCTTACACTCTCATAGCCCGATGGGACAGTATTCTCACACGACCGAAACGATATCAGGCGCTGGAGCAGAGGATTTACGTGCTCTTCAAGGCAAGGTGAATCATCAGTTTATTCCAGACATCGAGATGCTACTGAGAATTCATTAACAGAAAAAGCCAAAATCTGTTTTCAGCTCGACTCGGGATTCGAATCCGGGACAAAATGATCAGCAGTTGCGCTTTTGACCGCTAGATCAACGAGTCGATCAATTGTAATAATATATTTAAACATGCGCATATTAGCCTACATTAAATTCCAAAAAAAGAATTTAATGATGATGAGATGTTGATTATACTGACTGACGTGTGTTTGTCACTGAACTTCTCCTAAACTTCTGGACCGATATTGATGAAAATTTTTGTGTGTGTTTGAATTAGATAATTTAGATTTTTTTTTAAATACAGATATTTAAATTACATATTTAAATATCTGTATCTAAAAACGCTTGAATTTTTTGTCGTGAATTTATAAAGGACTTCGATATTTATAGAATAATTATTAGTTAGGTAATTTTACTGTTTTTACATATGAACATTTTGATATTTGTAAATAAGTTAAATTCATCAAAAAAATTGTTATATCTAATTAGTCATAATTTGCCCGCCTCGATAAGGCAGAATGTATAGGAACTTTTATGTTTTAAAAATACTCTTGTAATATCTACCTACATTCTATGCAAATAAATAATTATGAATTATGAATTAGATTCACAATTCGAAACTGTAATTGGCGCTGCTGTCGAGATCCAGAAATCACCTTAGCGAAGCTGGCACGATTCACTAGTTCAGTGTTCCGCAAACTTTTTCTGTTCAAGGTACACCTAGGAAAACGAAAAAAATTTAAGGTACACCACAAATTAAAAAACAGTTTTTAACTAATCAACAAACCTAAACTTTAAATTTCAGAAAATTTATTTAATGCGAAACATGAGACTGTTTAATTGAGCACAGACGGTCTAAATTTGGAGTTATCGCTGACAAGGCTGCTCTCACTTCTTCGTCGATCGTCCTGAGGCGTTTCCTTTTTTTGGTTTTTATCGTGGTACGAGTCGAAAATCCTAATTCACTCAAATAGATTGTTGCAAACGGTAAAAGTATTGCAATAGCATGCTTAGAAAGCAGAGGATACTATTTTTTCACACATAGCCAAAAATGTTCTAAATCAGTTTCAGAAAATTTTAATATTAATGTGCGATCCGTTTTCATTTACATCAGTTCTTCCTGCTCATTTATTGGTAAGTGGCCGAAAGGAATGTTCTCGGAGAATGGATTTCGAACCCAGTCCATAGGTTACAGATCACGCTTAGGGAAATAGAAATTCATTTTCTCTGCAAGAAGCTTTAAGTGTTTGACAATCAAAGCCTGCACCTTTTGTTCTATGTCAGCTGCAATGACATTTGGGAACATTTCATTATTACCATTCGTAGCGACACTGATCCATAGTTCCAATTTAGCGCGAAAGCTTTCAATTTTATCCGACGATGTCAAAATATTGGAATTTCTGCCTTTCATTTTTCTATTGAGCTCATTTAAGTGAGCAAATATATCCGTCAGATATGCAAGTTTTGCTAGCCATTCTTCTTTTTTTAAATAAATGTTCATAATCTGAACCCTGGGACTCTGCAAGAACATCTCAGTCTCATTTTCCAACTCATAAATTCGGGAAAGTACTTTGCCGCGAGAAAGCCATCGTACCTGTGTATGAAACAAAAGCGACTGATGATCTGCCCCCATTTCATGACACAGTGCATTAAAAATACGAGAGTTCAGCGGTCGCGATTGGTGTAATTGACGATTTTGATAATTTCTTGAAGAACGCGCAATAGAACGTCAGGCATAGACTTCCTCATAAGAGCTTCCCTGTGTAAAAACAATGCTGTTTTTGAACATTAGGATTTTTTTCAGCAACCTTAGTATAGTACCAATGTATCTAACATTTGAGTTGAGATGCGCGTGACCACTGATGTCAGTGGACTCATCAACTTGTAGCGCAAAAACTCCACTAACTCTTAATTTTTCAATCAACGTCGATTTAATGTCATTATATATGTCATTGATTCGGCGTGAAATCGTTTCTGCCGATGCAGGTATTTTTTTAATTTCTTTAGCAGCTTCTTGGCTAAACATTATCTTAACAATTTCTTTGAAGACAGGTAAAACTACAGTTTCAGCAAGAGAGTGCGGCTTTTTTAGCTTTAACTAACATATTAGTGATTACGTTGCTTGCTTTTTGTGCTATGTCTGAGGTTTTGAAAGACGAACTCGTGAGATTTACCTGCTTCTTCGATTGGTCCTTCAAACGTTGAAAATATGTTTTGTCTTTTTGGGCTACTGATGGGTGTTTAGTAGTTAAATGTCGTATTAGTTTACTGGGCACCATCGAATTATTACCCAACGTTTCTCCGCAAACAAAACATTTTGGGGTAGGACAAGATTCGTCTCCGCAATATGTAAAACCGTATTTATGTACCTTTCGTCATATTTTCGATGACCAATTTTGGGTTTCTTTTTCATTGACTCTTTTTCTTCTTCGTTACTTTCACCTGACAAACTTACACTACGTTTAATGAAATTATCCATTATTTTAATATTTATTTTACGCTTAGAATAATAAGCATAATAATACGCGACGAAACAAAAGCGTGTGGTTAAACGGCGCACTCGTACTCATACTGACAGACTGGTGAGCCAGAAAGTTCGGGTAGCGGGGCGGGGAGCCTTCGTCCCCGCCTCCCGCGACGCGCAGGCCGCCGCCGCCTGCGCCTGACGAAACCACAGAATTAAATCATAGATAAATAAATATGTAGCAAGCTAAATTAAATGAACGAAACAAAACGCCTCGCTCGTGCGCTCGCATTTTTTGTGTAGGTATTTTACTTACCCTTACTTACTTACTAAAAATAATTTTATAAGATAACCTTATGTTTCCACGGCACACCAACTAATGATCACGGTACACCAGTGTGCCGCGGTACACACTTTGCGGAACACTGCACTAGTTGATTTATAAAAACATGATAACACTATTAAAACATACGACCGAGCTCCGCTATTTCGAAAAAAGTTCAATGTAAAATTATTCTCACGATACATTTACTTTCAGAAGTACTTGTTTCCCGCATATAAATCTTAAATTACGTCGGTCACGTATTGACAGAAGGAGCTTGCGGTTTTGTCATTTTCGTCATAAATGAAACGTGATTCTGATCTAGATCCTGGATATTGCAAGCACGACCTTGAGAAATTGTCACAAATGTTAACGCAATGTTTAAAAGTAGGTCACATAATTTGCTAACCTTCAATTTACTCAATGAATAAGATAGTTACATCTTTTATTACTTGGCAGGGATCATTCTCATCGAGTACTCGCAGTGGCGGCGTTAGACTGTACACAACCCCATATTATCCCGTTGATGTCATAAAAGGTACACACGTAAACAAACAGGTGTAAATAAAACAGAACTGTATAGCAGCATCTTCCCGATAACAACTCAAATATATAATGCTAAAAGCGTGGCAAATATTGCAAATATGATGCATTCTATGTAGTAGTGGTCTTTCGGTGAATAAATAATGAATAACACTATAACTGTCTTTCTTTCTATCTTCTATTTATCTCTTCCTATCCTTCTTAACAGCTTATTTTAATCGATTGTTGGATGCAGACCTTTTTAAGAATGAGTCAACTGGCATAATCAAAGTGAAAACTTTTTCCATGCTCACAATCCTGGGCAGCTGGTCTGATAAATTTTACAATTTATATTATTACAATTTATTATTATTACGCCATCTGTTATGAAAAGGTGGAACTACAGTCACGTCATAAAGAACATCGTAATAGGTGGTCTTTAAAAATATCATTACAGCATAAATATATCATTAAAAGCCTTTTACACGAATACTTTATGTAGTCATAAAGAACCGCGTATCTACAAGCCCAAGAAAATATCATAACAGATGTAGTTCACTGATACTGCGTACTTGCGTAAACATATTCCGTATACTGCATAATATTTAATCAAACAAGATATGAACCAATACAAAGGATAAATAATTTATTATATAGGTAGGTCTTTTACATAATGTGAACATAATAATATTTAATGTCAAGTTTATCTTCTAGTGACGCACCCGTTTTACTATACTTCTAAGTATACCATTAACAGATATTAAAGCATTTGTGTGTCAATTTATTACCACGACTATAACTTCCAAATAATTGAAAGCTATCAACGACAAGATATTTTACTGCCACACATATACGCACATCACAGAGGCACTTACTTGCCCAGCATTGTCCGATGTAACGCCTTCGGCTAGATTATCTATCACGTACAAACCTAATATATACCATATTAATGCAGTTTTGTACGTGATAAAGCCACGCTACAGCTTATGAATGCTGCTCAAACTCTCCGCTTGACGGGGAATGTATATGCTCTCACTAAATATCAGCGTCAAATAGCAACTTAATGTGCTGTGTTACGTATGGTTAACGACAAGAACCAGAGGCCATTTTTTAATTGAAAGTGAGTCCATTTTACAAGGATGACAAAGCGTTTTTGCATGTTGTTTCTTAAACTAGGATAGATAAAATACTTCGTATCATAGAAGTATCAGAGAGAGACAATCATCTAAATAAATAAAAAAATAATAAAACAACGAGAAAAGAAAATCTAAAATATATGTTTTTACAGCGTAATTTATGCAGCGTGGCTTTACCACGTAAAAAATTACGTAATTATAGTTACAGCTACAAAGTAATCAGGTAGTTTTATGCGCATTCGCGTATTATTGTTACAGATGCGTAGGCATGGACGTGTTTTCAACAAAATCCTTCTTTGGAAATTCCAGAATGCATTAATAAATATTTGCCGATTACGTGGCTTGGTGGTTTGAGTACCTACTTCGGCGTAGTCAGAAATAATATTTGAGGTAAGACGCAAATTGACTCTGATTGTCAGAGCTCCTCATCTCCTCTATTCGAGCATGTAGATGCAGATATAAATTTGTACGAATGTACGCCCCGTGTTAACGCATAAAAATGCAATTGTTTCGAAGTTTTCATTATCATTCATTACAAATAAATCTCACCAGACTTTCTTCTTGAACCTATTTGTTATTTCGCATAGGTAGTACTTAACAAAGGTAGGTCCACGGTCACGCATCTCAACTTTACTATTATTTATCATGTTGGAGATTATTTCGCCATCTTTTAAAGATTACAAGAATTTTACGACACTACAACACTGTGATGCTGATAAATTCTCTTATGTCACGACCACATAGAGATATAATTTAATCAGGCATGCTCTCGTTATCTTATTATATTTGATAACAATAATACTAAAATTTGATTATTAATTACAATACATCTATCAAAATAGATTCCATATAAACACATAATACAAACGTTTGCTTAATATTCATTCAGTTTTAATTGTAGTAATCAACCTCATAGCGATGAGTGATAGCGAATAAAAAAATTGCACGCAGTAAATTCATAATTCTTTACAACCTGTTTTAAACGTTGTTCCAGGGACAGTAATAACAAAATAGTAAATTGTGAAATTCTGATATACAACAATATATTAGTGTAATTTTCACAAACACGCCGGCATCGGGAGTCGAGAGCGAGTATTTACATTTAAGCGAGTGGCGTTCAAACTTGTGCGCAATCACCCTCGACTACCGGCTAAAATACCCAGAGACAGCGTAATTTCACGTTAAGGAAACAATTTGCTGTGTTACGGTTTCAGTTGTGCAATGCTTTTGTTTATTAAGCTGCCTCGTGTTTCACGTTTAAATGCTTGAATTCACAGTTTTATATTTCGCATTTTTTTTTCTGTGAATAGAATTATTTCGGCAAAACAGAGTTATGCCTATCGGTAACTAACCGTGTATCCAGGTTCTGCTATACGAAAAATGCCACACAGAAAGATTTGCAAAAAAAATCGTTTTATATACTTCAAATATTTATCGATAAACCCCTTCTAAGGCATCCGTGTACTGCTGGTTTAGTATGGTTCCACTTTGAGTGATGAAGAAAGAATTAGTCGCTCTTTGACGGCTGTTACGATAGGTAGCGTGGTATCATTGAAAATTTTAATTCAATAGAATAGGCACGAAACACACACACGAAAACTTCAGCGCATATTGCAGATTGTATTGGGAAGCGTTCACGAAAACAAGGAGGATAGTTTCGCGTTGTATGCCGCACGATTTCAAAATACTCAGAAGCATGTCCGCTTCGAATGGTGTCATGACATCATTACGAAATTATGCAGGAGATTAATTTTGGGTTTATCAAAACGATCCGGAATTCAAGGGTCACTTGACGATTTGGTCGTTTCAAAATGTCTTATCATCATACGAATTGAAGCAATCGGAAATACGAAGATGAAATAAATAATTCTAAAATAATTGTTTCGAGAATTGGTTCATACGCATGATACTTTGTATAAATTCTAGTTGATAGTCCTTATAAAGAAATCATAAAATCTTTAAGCATAAAACTTTTATTTTTAGTTTCGCAAAACTTTGCCAGTGGGCCACGTATAGATTACAAAACAGTATGATAAAATCTTTTTTTTTATAAAATCGTCAGTGTTTGAAATTATTACACATAAACATTTTAGTTCGAATTATTTTTTAAAATTTATGTATACTATATTTACCGATAAAAATACACATGAACCTAGACGAACCGTATTATAAAATCACGTGTCTTTCAAGGTTCTTTAACTGAATCAACTGTATCTTACAATGAGCATTATAAACTCTGCACGTTATCAGATTTCATTTTCTCTAATTAACACCGACATAAACGAGCTAGAATTACTTAACAATGTTGAGTGCCAACATTAATGGTCGCCTTCGCAATATAATTAAAACATTGACACACTTCTGCACCGGACTGTACTCTTAGGGCAGTGCCACACGTTACGACATACAACTTGTCATTGCACTCACGCGTGGGGAAAGCAGTTGTTGAACGGAAGGACGGATGGACTGATCTATGCTATAAACGTGACTTGAAAAAGTTTGCGTGTTAATCCTGACTTACACAATGAAGTACAATCTTATTCATCATAATATTATGCGGTTTTGTTAAAAAATAAAGATATTAACTATTTCGCTGTCCCGTGCACTACATTAGGTTATTGCTATTGTCTTACTATTGTGTCTGAAAACCGGACAGTGAAAGTGTTAAGGTACGTGGTTTCATTACTATTTTAAGCAAACTAGCCGTTGAGGAAGATCCATTTTACATAAGTGTATCAACATTACGCAATTTGTTATATTAAATTATTATCAACTGCAACTCTTTTATAAAACAGATTTCATAGAAGTTTTACGTAAATCAAAATTCCAAGTTAGTTACGGGCATAAAATTGCCAAGTTATTAATTCAATATTAAAGAACGTAACAAATTTTCTTTTAAGAACTTAGCACATTACTAATATGATTTATGGAACTGCTACAGAACTTGGCATCCGTTCAGATCTAAATTCTTGTAACGGAAAAGCTGACTCCGCTAGAATAGATGATGACGATGGAAAGAAACAGCTTTGTTGCCTCTTGCGGCAACCAGTCATTGATATAGTGCTCTTAAAATGCTATCATCAGAGTAAACCATAGACCAATAGTCTTTGCAGTCATCATCATATGTTCTTTAAAGCCTGCCCAAAGTCCACTAATAAAATAACCCAGTGTAGCATAGATTGCCTTGCTACTCCGTATTAGCGATCACAGCACCCGACGTCTCTCGTCCGTGGCGCTGCTCTTGTCACCTGTATGGATATTTTACGTCTATTTATGTTTATATAGATGGTTATATCGGAAGCCATGAAATCTATCTAACATTTTTTAGTCGCTTCTTGCAACTCCCGCGGGAAGAAATGGGATGATTGATTCACGCCGCTGGTCTTATTTAAACAAGTCAGAAAATTTAAAACAATTCACTAGTAGGAGTAAAAACCTAATGAGCCGAGAAGTATGAAATAGCTATGTACAATCACAAACAACTGGTTTTCGGTCCACATTGTAAGCGTTGTTATACTAGTATTAATTAATTGAAACATAAGTAAATGTTATGTCAAACTGTCAACGTCTAACTCGTTAGTTTCAGAAACGCTTGGATATCATTTTTTACCCATGAATAATTAGTTACTGGCATGTTGTTGCAACTGTTCCGCTCTAGTTGCTATCAGATTCAACTCACGACGTCTCTGTCGTCTGCGGTACAGTTCGGGAATTAATCAATGGTTAGTGAAAGTTGTGCACTATTGTGCAGTACATCGAATGCTGATGTGACTGTACATCGTCCAGGCTTTATAAGTCACGTCATAGTATTTTATGTAATAGTAGCATATTATGATATATTATTTCATTTGATTAATCCTATACCTTTAAACGAGCAATTTAAATATAAATATATATATATATATATATATATATATATATATATATATATATATATATATAATCGCAATCTCGGAAACGGCTCCAACGATTTTCATAAAATTTAGTGTCCAGGGAGTTTCGGGGGGCAATAAATCGATCTAGCTAGGATTTATTTTTAGAAAATGTCCTTTTGTCCGTGTTTTCAGGCAATAAAGAAACTGCTACAATATCGTTAGAATAAGAAGGTAAATTTTGACAGTTTATTAATGATTACAAATAGCTTAATTGGTATTTTGAGCGGTCGCAAAAATCATAATACCATGGTTCGAGCCCAGACCGACCGACCGACTTTTTTTAATTTTTTTTTTTCAAGTTCCTTTCTTTTTTTGAGAAAATCTATTTTTTCGAGCTCTTTTTTTTAGTATTTTTTAAAAACACGAAAATTTAAATTAAACTAATTGCACTCATGATTTTTTATTCAAATAACCAGTTCAGTTTTTTCTATTATGTCGCTAAGATCAAAAAATATTATTCGTATTTCATCAGTATGTAATTTGTATCTAAATATAATTTCTAAAACAAACGAATTAAAAAAAAACCGAGCGAAAAATACCGAGCAAAGCTCGGTCAACCGGGTACTGATAATTTAAATTCACAATTTTTATTCGCAGATTTCATTAGACAGCTTATCGTCTTCTTTCTCTCTTTAGGATTCGTAGGACTCGACTATAATAAATGCGGAGAAAATTTAATGGATTTCACTATACGGCGATACAACAGTTCTTGTATCGCCATGTATTGAAATATTTGCGCAATTTTACCAGATATATATGCGCAAATAGACGTGAGGAGCGATGTGATGTTTGGTACTTTCAGTTATACAAATGAATGTGCATTACTTTGTATTTAAAAATACGATTGCAAATCTGCCTGTCAAGCATTCAAGGAGCTACGAATACACAATTGATTCCTGTTCAATTCAAAAAGCCGCTAAAGAATAAAAAAATATATATATATATATATATATATATATATATATATATATATATATATAAGACAGACATCGACGAATGGACCAACTCAACCGGGGAAGGACAACGCTCTCACAGAATATACTATAGCGTAATATAATTATATCACCGTAAAACTTCTCTGCTCGTACGATGAGTATGGAGAAACGGAAACCCTTGACCATTGGTAATAAGGCATTTTATTTAGGTCTTATAGAGTGACAACGCATTTGCATTTCAATTCTTAATCGAGGATTGATATTATATACTTACCTTCAGCTGGACTGTGTACTCGTTTTGAAGACTTATATAAAAATACGCAGAATTGTGTTTAATGGAACTGCATTGTTATGTGATAAATGTATTCTATAAAAATCTGTCAGATAAGTAGCAAAAAAAAAACTATAACAAAAAGTAAAGTAAAGTAAAGTTACAGCCTATATACGTCCCACTGCTGGGCACAGGCCTCCCCTTATTTTTGAGAGGGTTTTAGGGCAAGGAAGTGTCCGCCGCGCTGCCCCAAGGTGCCCCAAGGTGTTGGCGAACTTCACATGTCTTCGAAATATTTTTTTTCTTATTCCTCAGACAAGCAGGTTTCTTCACGATGTTTTCCTTCATCGCCGAGCACGTGGTAAATCAGCAGTTAAAATTATAATTAACAATTTCATTGGTGCCGGCGGGGATCGTACCCGGGTTACTCGCGTTCTGTTATATTTACAGCGAGCGTTAACTCAGATACCGGAAAGCAGTGGTAGCACAGATGGTTAACAAAAAAAAAAACTATAACAATATCGCCAACAATATCTCTAATCACTAATACGAACGTCAAACGTGTTCATTTTAACCAATTCATCTTCGGGAGAGACTTTATCAAGGAATAGTAAAAAGCTGATGGTAATTGTGATAATATTAACGATGAAGTCACATATTTAAAAAGTAATATAAAACTTAATTGCTAAAGTACTTGTTAGAGTAAATGCGTAGCTATGAGATTGAAGATTTTGATAGGATGACAGTTTTCAGTCTGTATCGTGTATTCGCACATGTTCACGCCGTTCACACATCTAAACTTTATTTTATTTATAAGTTTAGTTTATATAATAGCTATATTTTAATGGCCAAATACGCAAACGCTACTAAATTTTTAGATGTCGTTAAGTCCCTCAGTTACTTTGACTTAAAGTGATAGAAACAACACGAGACTTAGTATAGTAAGATCTATAAATGTTACAGACACTTTCATCATATTTACATCATACTTAAATATTACTTTATATTGTATCATCATCATCATTACAGCCCTTCAAAAGTCCATTGCTGAATATAGGCCTCCCCCAAGGTATGCCACAAAGCACGGTCCTGAGCCACCTGAATCCATCGACTTCCTGCATGTCTTACCAGGTAGTCACTCCATCTAGTGGGGGTCACCCTACACTTCGCCTACCGGTACGAGGCTGCCACTCGAGAACCTTTTTTCCCCAATGGTTGTCGGTTCTTCGAGCTATATGGCCGGCCCATTGCCACTTCAGCTTACTAATCCGTTGGGCTATGTCGGTCACACTCGTTCTACTGCGGATATCCTCATTTCTAAGTTTGTCATGCTTTATATTGTATAAACATTGTTAATTATTATACCAAGAGCAATCCATTTACCCTTTCCGTTGCGTTTTCATATTATGTCGTCATTGCAACAATGGACATACAATTTCTATCTTTACCTTTCGACCCTCAAACTGTTAGCACGTTCTCAAAAATGTAATACTAACTATTGAAAATTGTGAAAAGTTTATATTTTCTTTGTACAATATTGTACAGCACATCTTACATTCTAACTCGTAAACTAAAATTTTTTGATTAACTACTAATATTATATTAAAGTGTCTATTTGACCAAATACAATTTGAAGAGTAATTACTTTAGTTTTATAAAAAAAATATGTAGAATTACTCCAGGATACAGGAGAAAGTCTTACCAGTATAAGTAACCCCACTTTTATGTTTAAAAAAAAACTATTTGATATCAGACAGTTAAATAATTCTATACTCAAATATAATAGAGACTTAAATTACGAAATTAAAATTAAAAATTCGCAATTTAGCTGCTTTACGTCACATTGTTGTTGGTAAATTACAAGTTCATAATATCAACTGGTTTTTCTACGTCCGATCATTCTTAGATTTCAACTAACATGCAATCGGATACGATGTAACGTACGACGTTCGTCCGGTAGCATTGACCGTCGACGAAAGCTTTAACATGTTACTCTTTTTAGATTTTAGATGTTTATAAGCATATTTTTTCACAATACCTGATATGAGAACTTAATGTAAATGAAAAATATTAAAAATATAGAGCATGTGTTAAGGTACTTAAGGGTAACATGGTCACCTTAAGCTCCACCGCCCTATAAAACCAGAACTAGATGGAGGACAAAGACAAAAACACAAAGTCGTATCAAATAAGTAATATATTAAGAAAAATAAAATAAAATAGCAAAGAAGCTTTGGCAATAGGTAGGAACACATCGAAAAATCAAATTAAAATAAAACTAACTACACTACACAATACTAAAATCGTCTAAAAATGTCGACTGTCAAAATGTTGTCGATAAAGCAGCGCCCTTTTGACCCTTTACTATTTGATTGACTGATAAAGGGCTATCGTATCACAAAGCCTGTAGGTAATGCAAACAAGACTGTAGGTTTTGAGTCATAAGAAAATGACCATATTAACTGGATGACCATATAACTCAATACATGATTGATCGCTAGAAATGAGACAAGGAGAATGAGAATCGTAGTTTGCATCTTTTGTAGCCGAAGAAAGGTTTTGGAACAACTCCCATACACTGTGTGAAGTTTTAACACAAGAGCGAAGTGCTCTTGTGTTAAAAACACACAACAACAAATATAAATATATATAGGTATTATATAAATATGTTAGTGATAAATTAAACATGGGAGTGACTTTCAATAAGTTGTATTATTCTATACTAATAGCAAAAAGCAAGGAATTGTTGCAAACCTAAAGCGTTTTATGTTATATTTTACCATAGACGAAATAAATTAATTTTTAAATTATGCATTTATTAAAATTTCATCTAAGCCACTATTTCATTTTCTCTGTGTCGCTACAAGGCGGCTAAATTTATATATATATATATATATATATATATATATATATATATATATATATATATATATATATATATATGTGTGTATATATATAACTACTGATCAACATAGATATTATAGATATTTGTTATAATTGGCCACATTCAATAGTGTTTATACAATAAAATATTTACATTGGTAGATTATATAACTTTTTTAATATTTCTAAGCAAGGAAACTATTGTAACACCGTCATATATAAGAACATAACTTGATTTTAGTTTAATTTCAAGCAACGTTAAATCGTTATAGACGCCAAGCGTAAAGCATTTTCATAACACTACACCATGTCGCTATTGCGTCATCTTAACACAGCGCTAGAGGTACGTAATACTATTATTTAATCTATGCTAGAGGGCGGTGCAATGGCTCTGATTAATTTCCGATGTAATTGCCTACTACGGTCTGTTAAGATACAAAGTATTATGGTATTAGTTATATTTCAAAACAGAAAAAAATATTTCCTTACCTATCTATGAGTATTTAAAATTTCTTCTATTAAACAGATCTCGGAAAATATTACCCTAAAGTTAAAGGAGTAAGACGGTAGAGTAATAAACTGCTTAATATGCTACAAAACTATCAATTAATACATAACACATAAATACATAAGTAGAACCGTAATACCACTTGCTCGGCAGTGAAGGAAGTGAAGAAACCTGCATGACTGACTGGTAACAGTAATTCGTAGACATGTGAAGTACATCAACAATCACTTGATCAGTGCGGCGGCCTAATCGCTTCAAAATCGTCTTAGAATTTAGAGGAAACCTATGCCAAACCGTAGGACATTTATATTATATGCTGTATCTTTATATTTACTTTCATACATAGGTACGGTAAGTTATTTGACCAGTTCATGGTACTGGTTGATAGATTATTATAACACACACACACAACAACTACAAAACTGGCTATGAGCAGATGCACTGTCAGTTTGAGGGTTCACTGCGCATTCACAGCACGTCTGCCCAGCTCCGAAAATAAGCAACCCTTCTAAATCAACAAAAAACCCAACAATATAAATGATGAAATATATAAATGGCGTAGCAAAATTTTATAGGTTTATTAAAGACATGAATAATGTTGAAAATGTGTGCAATAAAGTGTGAGTACCTGCCCCGTTTCTAAACTCTATTGCCGCAATGGACAATAATCAGAGCTCTTGATATCACGACTTAGTCTAGTACACGTTTCCTTACATTTTAACAAAACTGTGCCACTTATCGAGCAACGATCTTTATTATGTATTTCGGGGACTTTTACACTTTGTCTGATATATTTATTCTCTGATATATTCATGTTATCTAATTTACCTTTATCATAATATTCCATTCTACTCAATTCATAAGTGATCTACTCAAGACATAGTGTCTACTTAGGTATTACTTCTTAGGTTTGATAATAACAAATCGCTTACCTTAACATATTTATTATATTACGCAATAAATATCAATTCAGAAAGCGGTGGCATATTCTCAAGTTCATATACTTCTTACAATCTGTTAAATCTTAACAATGGACACTGTATTTTAAAGTAAAAAAAAATTGTTCAACCGCAAATTTACTCGTAAGTTCCTATTCTGCAATCGAAGCGTTTTCGCAACAGCTATCGCCTGCGGCGCACGCAACTAATTAAAAAGAATGCTTTTGACCTTGAATACACTACCCCAGAGTTGAGTGAACATTTTAGCAGTTGTTTTCACTCTTAATTGAATTTAAAGTAATATTACAAATGATTTCAAAATTAAAATTATTGTGATAGACATAAGAACTTAAAATAAATTCATTCGTTCATCACGCCGTGCGATAACGAAGAACAGTCAACCCATCCTAACGCATGGGTCTTGCAAAAAACGACTTAGGGAAAAGCATAAAAGAACTGTAGTCTCAAAACGATAGCGGTAACAATTTCGCGTTTATGCCAGACGTAAAATCCCCAGATAGAGAGCGTGAAGCCGCATCAAATGTGGTATGCATTACGCTAGTCAACTCCCTGTTGCTCCCTATATTTGATTATGCCGATATTGCCTATCCAGATATAACTGAGGAGCTGCTTAGCAAACTCGACCGTTTGCTCAATCTGTGCATACGCTATATTTTTGGCCTGCGCAAGTTTGATCATATATCACAATTTCGCTCAAGACTTAAGTGGCTCGACATCCGTTTTCGCCGGAACACACACCTTCTAACCACTTTGTATGGTATTCTTCACAATCCTTATTCCTCAGTGTATCTTAAAGAGGTTTTTCATATTTAAGCTTATCCCGTTCGATGACCACCAAAACTCTAACTATCCCGATACATAAATCTACAAACTACTCGGATACCTTCACGGTATCATCAATTACGCTTTGGAATAACCTTTCACGAGATTTAAAAGATGCTCCTTCAATAAATACATTTAAACTTAAGCTTGAGGCATATTATTTAAAATTACTTGATTAATTTTATTGATTATGTTTATTATAATTTCATATACTATATTGTATGCTTTATTGGTTTAGTATATATTTTATATATATATATATATATATATATATATATATATATATATATATGTATATATATATTTATGTGTGTATAAGTGTATATATGTATAAACATATACATCATATTATATAATACGTTTTGAATAGTATGAATAAATAAGTTACGTTTTTTTCTCTCGCGGCTCTACCCATAGCTATTACCACACTACAAAAGGTTAGTTGTGTTTTCGGCATTAAGTTCGCCTTTGTACCAAATTGTTTTGTTTGAGTGCAATAAAGGATTTTCTATCTATCTATCTATCTATCTATGCGTCTGGTAATTCGCCTGCCGAGCAAATCCTCCCTACTAAAACAGAGGCTCTTGGCCTTCGTCGTTCTATTTTAAGGAAACCATAAGTTCCTCCCTACTAAAGCAGAGGCTCTTGTCCTTCGTCGTTCTATTTTAAGGAAGCCATAAGTTCCTCCCTACTATAAGAGTGTCTCTTGGCCTTCATCGTTCTATTTTAATGAAGCCTTAAGTTCCTCTCTACTAAAAGAGAGGCTCTTGGCCTTTGTCGTTCTATTTTAACGAAGCCATAAGTTCCTCCTTACTAAAAACGAGGCTCTTGGCCTTCGTCGTTCCATTTCATCAAAGCCATAAGTTCCGCCCTAATAAAAGAGATGCTCTTGGCCCTCATCGTTCTATTTTAACGAAGCCGTAAGTTCCTCCCTGCTAAAAGAAAGTCTCTTGGCCATCGTCGTTCTATTTTAACGAAGCCATAAGTTCCTCTCCACTAAAAGAGAGTCTCTTGGCCTTTGTCGTTCTATTTTAAAGAAACCATAAGTTCCTCTCTACTAAAAGAGAGTCTCTTGGCCTTCGTCGTTCTATTTCAACAAAGCCATAAGTTCCTCCCTACTAAAAGACAGTCTCTTAGCCTTCATCGTTCTATTTTAACGAAGCCATAAGTTACTCTCTACTAAAAGAGAGGCTCTTGGCCTCCGTCGTTCAATTTTAATGAAGCCATAGGCTTCTCTCTGCTAAAAGAGAGTATATTGGCCTTCATCGTCCTATTTTAACGAAGCCATAAGTTCCTCCCTACTAAAAGAGAAGCTTTTGGCCTTCATCGTTCTATTTTAACGAAGCCATAAGTCCCTCTCAACTAAAAGAGAGTCTCTTGGCCTTCGTCGTTCTATTTTAAAGAAGTCATAAGTTCCTCTCTACCAAAAGAGAGGCTCTTGGCCTTCGTCGTTCTATTTCATCGAAGCCATAAGTTCCGCCCTACTAAAAAGAGGCTCTTGGGCTTCGTCGTTCTATTTCATCGAAGCCATAAGTTCCTCCCTACTAAAAAGAGGCTCTTGGCCTTCGTCGTTCTATTTCATCGAAGCCATAAGTTCCGCCCTACTAAAAGAGATGCTCTTGGCCCTCACCGTTCTATTTTAACGAAGCCGTAAGTTCCTCTCTACTAAAAGAGAGGCTCTTGGCCTTCGTCATTCTATTTTAACAAAGCTAAGTTCGTAAAAAAATCTATTGATCTATGAATAGGTGTTATCCAGTGCTACAATGTATGCTCTTATCTTAATAAGAAATTATACTAATATAATATATTTGTTATAATAATATATAATAATAATACAAACAATATTCACTTGCTTAACTTTGTGGTTGATTAGACACGATCTATTGCAACGATACGTATACTTAATTAGAGGGCGATGATATCATCATAGGAGCCTTAAGGCTCTCTTTTGATAAAAAATTATAAATTATCCTTTTTAGAATTCCAATAAACAATATTATTAACCAACTTTGCGACAATAGTGTAACATAATTTTTTTATAAATTCCCGAAATTGATCCCAATTATAATCTTTTGTAAGCGACGTGAAAGTAGCCCCACACTTCATGGAGGCATCCTGATAAGACATGCAATGAGTCTATGGATGCAGGTGGCTCACGACCGTGTTTTGTGGAATTTTTTGTAGCAGGCCCATGTTGAGGCGTTTATGGAGAGCGTAATGATGATGATGATGATAGTGGCGGTGATGATGACGATTATGATAATGTTGATTTATATTAATAAAATATTTTACTCAAACAACATGTAATGAAACTTATTAAGATAAACGACTTTCTTTTAGTTTCTACTTCCATGTGTACGTTGCTATTATTTATTATGATATAATTCATGTACTTCCCTAATTTGTTGCGTGACTTAAAACGCACTTACTCTTCCTTGTAGTTGGTTTATATAAAGATAATTTTTTTATAGTATAAGGGTGACAAACGAGCACACAGTCCACCTGTTGGTAAGTGGATGCTGTGGCCCAAAGACATCTACATTTTAACCTCGCTTAAGAGTCAAAATGCAGATGCGTTGTCACCCTTGATGACTAAGATGGAATGCCTCGTTTCCAGTAAAACGGGTCTCCGGTTCTCTACACTCGCCATACGAAACACAGCAGCATTAAGCTGCTATTTTACGCTGGTATTTTGTGAGAGCGTGGTCCGTCCTCGGTCGAGCCGACCCATTCATGCTACAACCATAATAGTTGCAATGTGGCTCTACCACTTTGTAAAAAATATTCAATACTCGAGTTTTCTTTTGTCGCTACGTTTGATATCCAGCAAGGGTTTGAAGAGATAGGCTGCATAAGAGAACCTACTACTCCATATCGTCCCGAGGGTGTAAAAGACAGACAGAGGGAAGTAAAAGAGGAGGTAGACAGCAACATCTTCCTTATAACAGCTTGAAATAATAAATAAATGCGGTTGTGAACCCGACTGCCAAGAGACAATGACAAACAGTTGAGAGTCCCTCTTTGAGCCAATCCATTGGAGAGGCTTACGTACAGCAGAGGACTTTTAATTGGCTTTAATGGAGAATGAATGAAGTACCTATATTTTGCAAAAAGACTAACTGAAACATTAACCTTTCAAAGATTTATAAGTTTTTAAGGCGCCTCATGTATTACTAAATATGACTCGAACACTCAAACTAATCAATGACTTAGATACTCCATTAGTAACTGTCATGCTGCAAGGATATCAACAAAAACAAACGAAATAAACCGCAACGAATTCCAATCAAATAATCGTTAGCTACGGGACACTGGGAATCGATTCAACATCAACTTATCGATCATATTAAGCATTACGTCGAGTTCGTTGCACCCTGATAAATGTTTTGCGGTCGGGATGTTGCATCAGAAGCCTTGCGGTCGTACGTTATTTGTAGTATGATTGTACTCAAACAAACGAGATACATCATTTTTAAAACCTACCTATAGGTGGTACAACCTGATCGAGTATCATCAAAGTAATAATAAAAAAGAAATTTCTGCAACTAAATTCATGTTTATTTGTAACTATTTTCTTCATCATCATCATCAATACAGTCCTTCACAAGTCCATAGGCCTCCCCCAAGAAATACTACGAAGCACGGTCCTGAGCTACCTGCATCCATCGACTTCCTGCATCTTATTAGGTTGTCACTCCATCTAGTGAGGGACGCCCCATATTTCACCGAACAGTACGAGGCTGTCACTTGAGAAACTTTGTTCCCCATCGGTTGTAGGTTCTATGAGCTACATGGCCGGCCCATTGCCACTTCAGGTTACTAACCCGTTTACTCTGGTTCTATTGCGGATATCCTCTTTTCTGAGTTTATCATGCAGAAAAATCCTCAGCACAGTCTTTTCTTCTTTATCACCAACAGCTAAAAGTCTACAACTAGAGATGAGTAGCTTGACGATCTAAATACTAGGCGTTTCGCACTTTGACGCTGCTCCTTGTCGCCAGAATTTTAAGCCTGACGAAAACGAGATTTAAGATCCTTCTAGCATTTCTCACAGTCACCTCGTACGACACCTCCACGACTAAGTGGAGTAAAGTATTCTCTTTCATCGCCACTAACGATTTATACACAATATACTAAGTCTGTTCTGAGAATAAATATCAAAAGAATTCAATTATTTCTATAAAGTCACGACAAAACCTAATTAAAAGTCAATAGCATTTTTATTAGTGGCCACTATCGATCAATCAATAGTCATTTAAACTACACGATCAGATTATGAGCCAAGGTTAACCTCAAACCATATTTGTAGAGACCCCAATACAACACTGCAGTTAGAAGCAATAACTGCTGATTGGAATCGAGTTAGCGCTGATTGATAGTTTTGAGCTAGCGTAGAAATGTTTTGTAACAATGAAATTTATGATACCAAAGTAATATAATAAATATGTTTCAACTTCTTAAACCTTTTGTTCCTATACATTGAGAAAAATTCAGTAAAGAATAAAAAAATAGTTCCATTTAAATTATAACAATAAATGAAATTTAAGTAATTTAATTATTTAGGTACTTCTTGAATGAATCTAGTTTTTCATTAATCAAATCAAATCAATTATTTCGCTAAAACATGGGCACAGACGGATGGATACAGAGTCAATATTTGTTTCCACATGTTTTGCCTTTTGTGGCATGCGTAAAAATTGTTATTAGAAATAGACACTTTTATAAATTTTCTTTTTCTTTCATAAACACTTTATATTTATGTTTTTAGGAAAACATAACAAAAATAGAAAAATTAATTTTTGTTCATTTGAGAAGTATCACGCAAAATCCTGGATCTATAATAATTTAGTTAGTTAAACAAAATCAATAAAAATAAAATCAAAATTTATGGTTAAAGAATTCATTGATATTATAAAAGGCAGTATTTATTAGCCACTGCTTTAAACTTTTTTTCATTCGCCTTAATGGCTGTTCACGAATATTTTTCGGAACTTTATTATAAGCCTGGATACACATTATGAGGCAATTCCTCTGGAATAATGCAGTTTTACAAGATGGCATGAGTAGACGTGTCGGATCTCTTTTTGCTAGAGAGTTATTATTTTCTCGCACGGTAACAAATTGATTAGAATTATTTTTAATGAAAACACAAATTTCTAATATATATAATCCAGTTAAAGTGAAACTTGACAAAAAAAAGGAAGGCTTTGTTTGCGTCAGTTGAGTTGCCCCACAAGAGTAGTCCATATCTTAAGACGGATTCAACGTACCCGTAGTAAGCAATACGTGCTGCTTGTGGACCTGCTACATTTCGAAGTTTAAGTTACTACTTTTTTGTACGTGTAATTTCCAATTTACATAACGGTCAATAGTAACACTTAGGAATTGTGTATCTACTACCTCTACCAATCTTTCGTCCTTAAGTCCTGAATTTCAATTAATATATTAGTTTTGTTATTACTTGCAAATTATTATCTTCTAGCCATAATATAACTGACTCTATAGTAGAATTTATTTCTTGTTCATATATCTGTGACTTATTAGTGTGGGGTATAACAATTGATATTTCATCAGCAAACAGTATTGACTGATGATTTGTTATACTCGGTAAGTCACAATGCACACAATAAAGGGCCTAAAACACTCCCTTGAGGTACCCAATAGTCATTTTGTAGATAAGGAGATCTGTAATATGTTAACTCTAGATTATTATTAATACGTGATACTTCAACATATTGTTTCCGATTTGTCAAAGTTTAATTAACTTATTCTTTAATCCCGACGTTTCGTTTCTTTACACGTTTCGGCGTTTCACTTAGAAAATCTGTCATCAATAATCGAAGGTGATATTATATTGAAATTAATTTCTATTATTTAAAATATATTCAATTTAAAATTCAAATAAGTATGTGTTAGAGCCACTCCCCATTCTTTTCATCAACACAAGTATGCAAAAAATGAAGCTTGCATCACAAAGATATGAGACCGTGTTGTGTTGACATTAATGGGGTAGGGGTAGTCTTTCTTAATTTTTGATGAATTATATTGATGATAATAATAAGACAGAATATACATCAGGCATGTCAAAAATGTGTCTTAATTTTCTCTTGGAAAATGTACTAGATATAAGATTTGAAATAATGCAACACAAAGTCTATAATATTGCATAATATAACAAGCAACAAGGTCGAGGTCGTTATGATGACGGGCAAACGCGTGCGCCCACGAAGTATCTGCAATCATGATCTCATCTCAGCTGGGTACAGCTTTCTCGTTGCCGTTTACATCAACATCACATCGTCTCGTAGCTCGCTACTGTAGATTTTCAGTCAATTTCTTACAGGCCAATGTTAATTACCTACGTATCATGAAGGTATCATTCTATCATCTTTAACATTTTATAAACTATGTTGTTTTGCTATACCGTTGTAACTTAAATACCACTACTGATCTGTAATCGGCAGGGATCAAACTTTTGCGGTAAGGTTTAGCCCCTGAGCTAAAAGTATATCATAACATGTTCAATTTTTAATATTTATCTCATGCGTTCAATATCTTTCCTTATTAAAATAATTACTGCTCACATGCGCAGTTAATAAATAAGCATATTAAAATTACCTATGCGTATGAGTCGACATTCCGAACAAAGTTATCATCGATCTACCAATTTGAAGCAGCAGTCTCGTCGACTGCGCCGTCCAATGCATTGGGTGAAAGTAATGATTACAGCAATCGAGTTATTAGGTGGCCTGATGTAATGGACATTTATTGCACTTTTTGTTCATTTCCAATTCGATTATTATGTGATAATGATTTCACTCTAAAGTGCATTAAGAAAAAAATAGGTATTATGCACTTACATATATTGCTCCTTAGTTTTTTCTATCTCATTAGAATTTTCCTTACCGTCCTCGAATGTTATTATTTCTACAGATACACCGCAAAGATATCTAATGGATTCCCTTACTAAACGTAGTTTACGTGATCGTTTCGTTGTTAATTTGTTTCTTATGAATACGTTTATCTTAAACCGCTGACTATTGCACAAGTTCCTTTGACGACGTTGGATGACAATGAATTTGAATGTGGTTGTCATAAATTAGTATTAAGTAAACTAGATGAATAATTAAATCTCGATGGCCATGCGGTTACAGTGTAAGAATATTTACTACGATATAGCATGCTGCATCTCTGTAGGATGCCTTAAGACGCGACAGACGGAAATGAAACAGCAAATGGCATCAGCATCTTCTTGATAACAACACATGGCAATTATGGCAATATGCCACATGGCAACTATGGCACATTACATCCCCCTATGAGGAATCTTTCGGGAGGCCTAAGTTCAGTAGTGAAATTTTGATAGGCTGTATTGGGTAGAACGGAAATTCCATGAAATCAGATAAAAACATAAAAAACTACATTAAACTATATATTGTTAGTGTTATTTTAGTTTTATTATGTTATTTTCTGTCTTATGGAAATATTTTAATATGAGGTTTTTTTCTCAATGTACGTCGTTAATAAAGTTTTTTTAACTAAGCATTCTTATCGTTCAAAATTTGAATTATTAAAATAACTATCTATAATTCAATACTTGAAATATTTTATCTAAACTATTTTAAATTAACTAAAGTAAACGAAAGAGAAGAGTTAATGGCATAATATATTTGCCGTTGTATAATTTTAACAGAAGGCCATGCATCGTCGCAGACCAATGTTTTAAGTTTTTTATCAGCATCACACCGCTACAATCATTATTCCAACAGAACTACACGACCGTAAACATTACATCACTAACTAACGCGCAAAACGAAACTATTACACGTTTCGGAAA
This sequence comes from Parnassius apollo, assembly GCA_907164705.1. Classification (NCBI taxonomy): domain Eukaryota; kingdom Metazoa; phylum Arthropoda; class Insecta; order Lepidoptera; family Papilionidae; genus Parnassius; species Parnassius apollo. The sequence continues at coordinate 1,485,441 of CAJQZP010000907.1, forward strand.
TTAGCGTATCGATAATACATAACTCTATCACATACATAAGTTATAGTTATAGCACGAATGGGTCGACTCGACCGGGTAAGGACCACGCTCCCACAGAATGCTAACATAAAATAGATGGTTTACGCTACTGTATTTCGCAAGATGAGTGTAGAGAACCGGAGACCCTTTTTACTGGGAACGAAGCATTTGTATCTTAGTCCTTAGAAATGGCAATTGAATTTTGACCTTTTCGAGAATAGATATTCTATGGGCCAAAGCATCCACTTATCATCAGTTGGACTGTGTGACCACTTGTCACCGTTATTCTATTAAAAAAAATACTTTAAAAATTAATATATTAATAACTAAAAACTTTATCATATCAAAATTGTAACTTTGCTAGTCGACAAACACTATCATATCGTCGGCAAATGTTTGTGAAAATGTCATAGCGACTGGCGTAAAATATTTGATGTTTTAAATCAGTTTTAACATCGTTTAATATGTCTGATTAAATAATGTTTATTTATTCCGTGAATACAACAAGCCACAAACCATATTTTACAAAAATAATACAAATGAATAATATTTGAAGAAAAATTTACAAGATTTAATTTTCGTTCCTTATTTAAACAACAGTTCGGCAAGCTAACGGTACCATAAGATGCATTACACGGAAAATGTAATGATAAACCCTGGCGACCGCGTTTGCAAAAATCAACGGTAGAGTTTCGATTGGAATTCGAAAATAAAATGAAACAATAAAAGTCAAAAGGATAGCTTTGAATTATTCAATAACATACAAGAGACACAGATATAAAGATCAAGTTAATACATGTTATACCGAATTGGCTCACACAATGTACTGTTACCAAATATATGTGACTGACTGACTGTAAACAGATGTGGCATTTTTATCAGCATTTTAACGCCGCTACTAGCTGTAATATATTAGGGGTTTATTTAAAAATGATTCAACAGACGGATGTCTTAAAGATTTTTTCATACTCACCACTCCAACCGGCTGTGTTAGTTATTTTAATACAGAGCTAACCTTCGCACTGTTTAACTACTGTCAATCACCAAATACGAGAGATTTAAGCTTGACACTTATTATACGACTAAGAATTCTCGTTATATATATGTATAGCGATAATTGTTGGTCGCCAGAACCTCGTTCGTTAGTTGCAGCGTGCACGTGAAATCGGGGTATTTGCAGAGTTGGTTTAGCTCTTCTTACATTTCATTTGTAAATACTATCAATTAATATCAATATCACATCAAACAGCGTTATTATTGTCAATGGCTGGAGATTGATTTTTACAGGCATGCTCCGAAGAACGCTGGTTACGATTTCAGAAAAAGTGAATAGGTGGAAAATCTCCATATATGGTAAAGCCACGCTGCAGCTATATTATGATTCATATATATATATATATTAAATATATATTTATATATATATATAATATATATATATATATATATATATATATATTGTGTATTGGGTTGGCTCTACCGGGGAAGGATCACGCTCTCACAGAATTCCAGCATGAAATAGCAGCGTAATGCTGCGGTGTATTCATATGGTGAGTGTAGAGATCTGGAGACTCTTTTTTACTGGAAAAGAGGCATTCCATCTTAGTTCTCAGGGGTAACAACACATCTAAGTTTTGATTCTTAATCGAGGATAAATGTAGATGTCTATGGGCCAGAGCATCCACTTACCATCAGGTGGACAGTGTGCTCGTTTGTCACCCTTATTCTATAAAAAAACTACACCTTCTAAACGTAGCACCGCTCAAAATAGTTGTTGTAAACGCAAGGATTTGCTTCACTCAACATACACCATACGAAATAACTATAGCGATAAAATAAATATAAAAATGTGAGCGCCGCCGATGTAATATGACTTGACATATTTCTTGAATCCGTTTCACTATCATTTTCCGCTATCAATCGCTTTGCAATGCCTTCAGTTCAACAGAATCTGATGCCATTGTGATAAAACTGGCAATTGTTATTGCTGTGGCCGACGCGCCGCTAACAAAAGCTATCGATACATTGTGCTGTCCAAACGAAGAATGCTAGAGGAAACTGCGGCCATGTATCTGAACCTTGGACGGGTGAATAGTGATGACCGAATGCTTCATGATCCTAATCCTGTTGCGAATAATGCGAATACTTTTGCAGATATGGAAAGCCGGATTCCAGATATAAAACTTGTAAAAAACACTTGTATTATAGTGTTTAAATAATACTAGTTTTTAAGGATTTTATCGAGTATATTAACTTTTTTATACACCTGACGTGTTGGTACTGGTGTTATCAGGATTTAGAATTCGGAATCCTGATAATACCTTGAGTGGTGATTATCACCACCATTTTTCACAGTTAGCTACCGTGGGTAAATCTTTGTTTCAGAGAGCAAGAGGGATCTGTGACAGTAAACACCTGCCTGCCGAGCTCCAACACGTCAAGCAAGTTTTGCGTGACAACAAGCTTCGGGTCCCGCGCCTACGTCACAGAGAACGAGTGAAGCCGACCACTGTCGAGCGTGTGCCTGCTATACTACCATATGTCAAAGGAGTCACTGACAGGATTGGTTACATCTTGAAGCGGGCTTCCTTTAAAACATACTTCAAGCCGCCGAAGAAGATTGGTCAGTTTTTACCATCAATCAAGTGTAATGTCTCACTGCAAGATGCAGGAGTGTACAGGCTTGATTGTGAATGTGGTCTCTCCTACATAGAAGAAACTAAAATATCAATTAAAACTCGCGTTAAGAACATATAGCTAATGTGAAGAATCGACGCTCCGGGAAGTCTGCAGTCTGTGAACACGTACAGGTTCGCTGCCGTCACTACATCAGATTTGATAGACCACAAATCCTGGCTAAAGAACACCGATTCCTTCCAAGGATGATTCGCGAAGCTATGGAAATCAAAAAACATCCTATCCATCCTTGTTTTTTTATAATTTACAATAACATTTCTTAAAAAAAATCATTTTATTTATTCAAAAAATCCATTTTTTTCTTAATGCAGACTTATAGTCTAAATTATTTTTAATTATATGCTTATTCCTTTGTCAATTTCTCAAAACTTATTTGACAAAGTTAAAATTTTTGGTAACTCAAATAAATAGTATATAATTGTGTTTCCTGTTCTGTACTGTTCATTTTTAAAAGTTTTAAGCATGTGGATTATTATATTAATGATTGACATTGGAATTAGCAAAATAATCCGTCCTTTACAAACACTCAAACGGAACTACAATATAATTTCCGCTCTTTAAAACACAATGGGTCATTAGCGTTTGTTGCATAACCACCACAAGAGCCTACAGTTTTTGCTTTGTCTGAAAAAATTCGTCTCTAGTCTAATCTATCGCGCCAACAAGAAGTATTATACAATAAATTATTTCTTATAGCCCAATTAGAACGATTTGGTTGAATAAGTTATCGCAAAAAATTCTAATTCCTTCTAAATTAATCTTTTCTTCATTTTAAGATCTATTGTTCAATGCATAAAATATTGCAAAAACAGACTATATTCAAATGCCAACTAGGTAACCAGAATTGATATTTTTAGAGTTATTACTTGTAATTCAATAGTCCGCGACCTCTAAACTTTCAAATATCCTAGAACACAGTGATTTACGCTTGGATCTCAAGTCCATTTGACAAGTTTTCTAATACAATTTGACTGAAAGCTTTGAACCTATTTAATTAAAAAATAATGTTTAAGGCGAAATAATAGACAAATATAAAAGAGATTAAGTTAAAGGAAAAAGGTCATTTTTGTCATGGAATACTTTTTATAAGAATTAGCGCACATAAATGATGAGCTCATGTTTATATAAAATCTTTATTTTATTTTATTTTTAAACTCTTATTTATTTTAGTCATTATTAATAATGTAGATGTGTGTTAATCAAACCTATCCCGAGGTCTTCATATTTAGATTTCATTTTTGTTCTGCAAAGAAATGACCATATGTTTTAATACAGAAATGACTCACCATGAGGTAAAGGAGCAATTCTAAAATATTATATATATCTTATATATATATATATATATATATATATATATATATATATATATATATATATATATATATATATATATATCTTTTACTTATTGATGAAGTAAAATACCTTAGTATACTTTTAAATTCATTATTTTGTACGACTTTAATAACTTTAATTATTTTATAGGAATTTACAGCAACATTACTGTATATTATTGTATTTCTTATAGTGTTTTAACATCTGGATGTCAAGTTCAATTGACGGTGAAAGTTAAACCACTACTTGGCAATGACATAACGTAAGCAGCAGAACTTAATTATTTTGAAGATCGTGCTCCTTCATTATATCTACATTAGTTTAATAGTCACGAACTTAGCAATTAAGCGACAAGGTTTGTGCTTTCCTTTATACAATATCTATTTTTTTATATTTCTTATCTTATAAATATTAAAATAGTGTTTTTTAATATACCATGTTTTTATCAGAACTAAAAAATATAACATAATTTACATATAATATACATAACACCTTACACATAAAAAAATGGTAGAGACGCTTGCAATACATAATGGCTAGATTGTATGGAGTAAGTAGCTAGCGTTGAGAAAACTCAGTAGATCATGGGGAAGTTAATTTAAAAACTATTGGAAAATTTGTACCGCTGAAACATTTTTATATAAACGTGTTAAAAACAAAGTGCAGGCTAACCCCCAACGGTATAAAAACATATCGAGTTAAATACACCACACCAAGACTAGATAACAAAACGGATGATTTTAATCACCAAAATAAATACTACGTTTATTTTATATATGGAATAGAATATATAGCTTTCAAGACATGCAGGAAGTCAATGAATGAATGTTGTTCGGGACTGTGTTTTGTGCGTTCTCTGACTCTTTTGCTCCGTTGTGGAGCAAAGGACTTGTTGAGGCCTATTTTGATTATTATGATGATGTTTATTATTTTAGTAGATTAAACAAAAGAAATATAGCTATATTCGTTATAAATGTGGAGATTCTTTGGCGAAGATATCACATGCGCAGCTATGGCACGGCCCAGCATCGATCTTGTGAGTCATTAAGGCCACTCTTGCACACGTTGCGACATATCGGGGAAAACTAAAGCGACTATTAGGAATGTAGTCCTTGACCTTGACCAGGTTAGTATGATGAGCATTTAAAACAGCAGTGCAACACTAAGATTTTAGTAATTAAACTCACTATATGATTACTTATTTAAAAATATAGTATGTACCTATTATGACTTTTTATACGAATAATACTATTATATATTGAATATGACAGAAAATTGTCAAAGTGGCCAGTCCTTTCATGTTGAAAATGATATTATTTAGGAATATAATACAAATGTTCTAACTTCAAGGTTCACACATCTTCACAAACTAGATTGAAATAACTTGTTTGTTTGAAAAATAAATCTGGGTTGGGAAAATTTTCGAGCGACGATATTTTACGATTTTGAATATCGTCTAAAACCGGACGAACCGTTTAATACACTAAAAATAGCATTTATAGGCCTTTCTAAGGTAACCGTGTAGTAAACATTTTGGTAACTATTACATATTGCGACTAACAAAAAAAAGATGAAGAAAGAAGTGCCCACCCATTAACGGGTGTTATGGAAGGAAATGGAAGAAAAATTTAAGTAATGAAAACAGGCAAACTATGTATTAAAGTATTTATATACACATATTTCACATTGGATATCGTGATTCGTCGCCGCACCATCTTACTGATGTGCGGAAGCAAGCAAGTGATTGATTGTTTTTTAAACCTAAAATATTTTCTACCTTTTTTGAATGACACCATTATTACTTATATCGAAATACTTAATTCTAATATTTAATTCGGTCACAGAAAGAGAATTTTATGTATAACTTTTGTAACATATTTAATGTAACAAAAAAGAAATGTAATTTTTATAACACTTTTTATAACACTTTACCAAATGACTTACAATGCTTCTAATAAGTAAAAATTGATAGTAATAGTTTACAGCTTACTTACGAGGCATAAAACTTCTAAATCACAAGTTCTTGATTAATATCTATAGATATCATCATTATCATCATTACAGCCCTTCACAAGTCTGATCTGTTATGTACTGTCTTCATCTATCTCTGTCATCTAAACTGTCGTCTGTTATGAACTGGCATATCTATAGATATACCAGTTCATAAAACCTATTATTCAGCCACAAGAACAATTACGCGCTAATTAATACCAGTTCTTACGGATTTTATCACGTACATTAACTTTTTCACGGGGAGGGGGGGGGGACTGAGATGTTCAACGTCCAGATGTCATACGAGGGTGGATTGAAAAGTACTCGGCCTAACCAAGAAAATAAACACATACTAAATCAGTTATATTTTTATTTTTCTACATAATCACCATCAAGTTCAATACACTTTTGCCACCTCCCCTTCCAAGCATTTAGACCGTTGAAAAAAAATGATTCTTCCTTAGAGTCAAAATATGCGTCTACAGCTGCTTTGACCTCGTCGTTTGTCGAAAATCTTTGACCTCCCAAGTGCTTTTTTAGGTTAGGGAACAGAAAGAAGTCTGATGGTGCCAGATCAGGTGAATACGGCGGATGCGGTAACAGTTCAAAGCCACAGTTGTGAATTTCAGCCATTGACTGTACTGACGTGTGAACACGGGCGTTATCTTGATGAAACAGGACTTTTCTTCTGAGCATTCCTCGACGTTTTTCTTTTATTTCCTCTCGTAAACGACGTAGTAAGGTGCAGTAGTAATCAGAGTTTATAGTCTGACCCCTTTCAAGATAATCAATCATAATCACACCTTTCGAGTCCCAGAATACTGAAGCCATCACCTTATTTGCCGACAAAATCGACTTAGCCTTTTTAGGGGGTGGTGAACCAGGTTTTCTCCACTGTTTTGATTGTTGTTTTGTTTCCGGTGTACAGTAATGAACCCATGTTTCGTCCATAGTAACAAAACGATTCAAAAAATCATCTGCATCGGCTTCAAATAACTCCAAACAGTCGCGTGAAATAGTCAATCGCGTCCTTTTTTGTTCAACTGAAAGCAGTCGTGGAACCCACCTCGCAGACACCTTGTGGAAACCCAACTCGTTGACAATGATGTTTTGAGTTCGTTCATAAGAGATGCCTATAATCTCGGCTATCTCTCTAATTTTTAATCTGCGGTCTCCCATTATTAAATCAAGTACTTTTTTAATATTTTCGTCAGTAGTTGACGTCGAAGGCCTTCCAGAGCGGGGTTCACCTTTCACACTCTCTCTACCACGCTTAAATTCTGCTATCCATTTTTTGACGGATGAATACGACAGAGCACAATCGCTTAATGTACTGACCATGTCATCATGGATGGCTTTTGATGATAGCCCCTTCTTATGGAGGTACTTAATGACGGCACGCTGCTCGATTTGCTCCATTCGCGGAAATTATGTCCGATTACTTTGTTAATAAATTTATAAAATCACAACTAATTATCGCACACGTTTCGAACTTCACACAATGAACTAGTCTGAACTGAACTAAATAATGTGAGTAGATTTGATTTTTAGAATTGAATGGATCTGTGTTAGGCCGAGTACTTTTCATAGTTAACCGCGGTTACCACAGATTAAAATTATGATTTTTTTTTAAATTTTAATAGTATGAACTTCTACCTTCTATTATTACTACTGTGTAGATTGGAGCAAAAATTTAAAAAGATTAATAATTTTAATCTGTGGTAACCGCGGTTAACTATGACGTCTCAGTACCCCCGTGACCGTGGTTGCTGTAAAGAGCTCGAAATGTCGGGTATATAAAAATTTAATATACGCGATAAAATCCGTAAAAACTAGTATTATTTAAATGTGTAAGGTTCGGGTAAATATAAGAAATCAATTACACGTTAGTTGATGTCAGGAGATATATATTTTTTTAAATAACTTTCTTTAAATAAATTACAGTGCATTTATTATTATTACGTAGTTGTAACGTTACGTGCTTTAATTATAGCAGATGCAATTTACACAGGCCACCTGCCAAACTTGGTTATTATGGCTAATTCTTCTACTGTCTAGTATCTTATTATGGAATACGACCATTTTCAGCAGTGGACTCTTAAGGCGCTGTCAAGGTTATGTACGCTAATATTGTGACAAATGCTTGTCAACGAACTCGTCGATGGAGTCATAGCTTTCTGGTTACAATTAAATTTAGCAACAGCTGTGATTACAACAAACATTGCCTACCATAAATAATTGTAAAAAAACACATTCCTATTATTTTTTTGTGATTGCAGTATCACGCATGTGATAGCTAACGATTTTAATATAATATGTTATTTAATGTTAAATTACATGATCATGTTTTGCATATTAATAACATAATCCAACAATAATCAAAGCTTTATACACTGGCGATTTCTAGAAAACGACTTCAATTATTCAACAAATTGAATAATTTTAAACATGAATTAGACAAACTTTGGTCACACCAAAGTTAGTCAGTCTGGACTTTAATTTTCTTTTCATTATTTTGGCTTTTTACATTACGTTTTATCACGATTTATATAAGTAGTAAGTTTTGAGCAAGTTATTTATAGTAAATATCTAAGAAAGTTATTCGCAGATTTTGTTTGTTATGCTGCAATGAATGTTACGCTTTGACAAGAAGGGACATAAGGCCTATCTGAATCGATACGCGCAAAACTTTCTAGTCTGGTTGACAATGTCGACTTACTATTTACGAGTAACTAGTGTTTTGATCCGGATTCGCACGGGTGGGTTTTGAATCTCGACAACATGTGCATTATATTACATGTAAACCTTCCTCTGGAATCAGTGTCTGTTTTATACTTTTATAATTAATTGGCTTTATCAAAATTATATTTGATCATGGTTATATATATATATATATATATATATATATATATATATATATATATACAATATGTAACGTAATTAACGCACACCCTCAAACACCCCAATTAATATATTATGTTATCACCATAATACATACACTGAATTTTAGTTAAACATTTTTATACACTGATTATATCAAATTAGTTATACTAATTCCGGAAGAATGTTGTGGTCAATGTACAAATCCACAAACGCAAACACTTTAACTTGCTTGAAATAAAGTTCATTTTTCTTTATTTTTATTGAATGACAGAATTAGTAATAATACAAATAAAACTGCACTCTTAAAAGTCTTAAGTCTTATTGCCTTAAGTTACGGTCCATTTCAGTTTATTTTGACTGTACAGATTTAGTGTAACTGTAATTTACGTAGTTTAATTATTTTTGGGATAAAAAAATTACCTATATTAAAAATGATAGGAATCGATTCAATTAACGATTCTGAACAAACTACTTTCTGAAAGTGCGTTAATTATGTTACGTGATATATATACAACAAATGACAAATATTCAATATAGAAATCTAAAACTATTAATTTTGATGTAAGTATGACTTTATTTAAAATTTCTCTTAAAATGTATTATATTACTATAAAGCTACTAAGTTTAAGCTTTGACAGCGCATAACACTGCTGATTAGAATACGCAAGCACAAAATGAAAGGACAAAAATACAACTATGCAAGCAATGGAAAATGAAATGTATACAACATGTAACAAAAACCCTGTGGTTCCCGTTAAGTGTGTTATCAGAATCAGTACCCTAGCGTATAGAATTTTTTTTTCAAAAAACACATTAAAAAAAATTAATTTTGACGAAAAAAAAATTAATTTGCAAATTGTATGTGGTTTTATTTCCTCTAACTCACACGAGTATCGGTACTGCGGGGTTTTTGACAATCCTCTTACTCCTCAACCATTGCAGAGATAATAAAACCGCATACAATTTGCAAATTAATTTTTTGCTCATTAAAATTATTTTTTTTAAATGTGATTTTTTTGAAAATAATTATTTCTATATGCTTGGATACCGATTCTGATAACGCAGTGTTTTTGTTACATGTTGTATACATTCCTTTTCCTTAGATATCATACATACACATACATTACGTCAAAATATGCGTTGTATATATTTTACTTTGAGAATTTAACCTGCGGTATTTTCCAAAGCTTCAACAACGCTTGAACACATTTCATACTGCATGCCTACCTGCAGGCGACAATCTGTGCCAGATCGTGAGTGAACGGCGTTGGTGTCCTTGCCTGACCACGCCTTGTAAGGGAAGCAGTTTCCACGCGGAAACTCATATGGCGAAAAGTTAAAAAATATTCTGGCTTACTGCATAGAAATGAATGATAAATAGATCATTGATTATTTTATGCAGTAAACTAGAATACTTTTTCAACTTTCATTAATGATAAATTTGTTACTAGAAAATATTTTTTAGCTTTATAATTTGTAATTACGATTGTTGTAATTGCGGTTGTCTTTTGTTACGTTTATCTTAATTCATATTATATTTTGTTATTGTTACTTAAAATGACAAATTGATTAACATAGATCAAAACAAACAAAGCAGCCAGAGTGAAATACGCCGAAAATTAGTTTTTTTAGCGGAAAAGAGATAATATTATATTAAGACATGTACTCTGATTTTGACTATTTCATTTTCGATTTTTTTTCTCCATAAATATAGAGAAATAAAACACAATAATAATCTCTTCCAGAGGAAAAGAAAGTTTGAAAAAGACACGAAGGGGACAAAATATCGTCTTAATAGTCATTCGTAATTTTTTACAACCAATCATAGTCCACAGCTGGACATATGACCAGATTGCCTTGCTCATATGAGGAGGGACATATTCCAATGTTATCACGGGTTGGCAACCGCAGCTCTTGTGTTATTAGATATAAATTGTTATCAGGAAAGTCCTGCTGTTTATGTTTTTTTTTTTAATTCTTTTTTTTTAATAAAAATATTAGTAATATTATTAATTAACATTACTAATATTCCTTTTAACCACTCCTGGTAAGCTAGAAACGCTTGTGTTAGGAGTGGTTCACGACAGTAGTCAAATGACGGATTCGAACCCACGACCTTTTTGAGTTCACGATTCGCGCCCTGCAGCTTCATTAGGCTACTGTCGCTTTCTTCTTTTTTTAAATACGTTTTGAATTTCCTTTTTTTCAAGACGGTCAATAAATTTATTTTATTATATAACTAGCACGATAGGTTAGGTCATCCCATACCAAAAAGTTAAACGAGGTAATGTGTTTTTATAAAACATGTATGACACATATTTTCTTTGTCTTCTTAACCAAGATTTTTTGTTCATCATTTATCCGAAGAAATAATATATTGTATAGGGGTACCTATTCTTTTCCTATATCACTCTGCATCTCCGTCTGATTTTCGTAAGCAAGCGTAAGCATGAAAAGTAAATATGAAAAGAGCCTACTGAGTTTTGGATTCTAGATTTAATTCCTACTCGCAGTCAAAATGTGTGGCTATTGGGTTGGTAGGTGTTGTGAAAGTCATCGCCTGCACCAGCACTGTCCCCGATGTACGAGCAAATGTAACAGGGATAAATAGATGCGCTTGCGTACATTCACGCACAAAATTCATTACTATGTTCGAACACACTAAAATTATTTACTGCAAAAATCTAATACATCATTATAAAAGCGTATAGGTTACGTATAGAAAAACTAGAAAAAATCTTAAAGTAGATCATGTTGACATTTTATACAACTCAGAAGATAATGAATGTTCCAATAATAGGTAACTAAATAAAAAAATGAAAAACGCTTTAATAATAAATACAGGCACAAAATAATTTCCATGTTCGATTGTAGTTGACCTGTGACCTATAGCAGTCCACCTGATGGTAATTGACTATTGCAGCTCAAGCAAACCTGCAAATAAATTTAAACAAAGAAGCTTCCATATGTGTTGTGTTGTCTAAGATGGAGTGCCTCACAGCATTATAATGCATTTCGTGAACTGAACTGACTCAAAATAAGGTAAAATTATACTAACACACATGTGATACTAGGCAGACTTAAGTGGCATTGATAAATATATTATAAGGCCATTAAATGTCTACGAAAATATATTCTAAATATAATACAAGAATCAATAGTTTAATCAGTTCATATTAAAGTATTTACTTGGATATTTATCGCGATATAAGGAAACAATTTTTCAAGAATAATAACGAATCCGAGTCCGAATATGAAGTAAATTAATGCTCCGATCTAGAGTAAAGGTTCGCATTCGCTGAAGGTCGTAGAACCATTATACGATCTGTAGCATTACACCCGTAAGTGACTTCCGCGTAGGCACTACGTACATAGAGCAATAAAACGAGTGTTGCAATAATAAATTAAATGTCGACTGGTACTCGTATACAAGCTGTCAGTAAGGTACATGTATGTTTCGACCCAGACCGAAACAAAAAAACAGACAACTAGTTCCGTCCGACATGAATGTATTCCATGTAGATGTTAGGGCTAGCAAATCCTAGAATTTCTAAAGCTAAACACGTTGAAATGCATTCAACATAAAATAACTTTTTTATAACATTTATGTTAAAAAAATAGAACAATATGCTTTTAACGATCGGCATCTGTAAATTTGTTTTTCCCGTGAGGTGGCAGCGTTAGAGAGAGAAAAAATTAGGTACCTATCATAAATATATAATATTTGAAACGCTAGAAAAATCTATAACCTAAAATAAATGTATTAAAACACGATTTCAGAAAGAAGAATCTAAAGATATTTCTTGTATTTTCAATCCTATATGGATGGATTATGTTTATGACGATTTTGACATAGCTATGTGAGAGTTCCGTGAACAATATTCATATTCATCAGCTTGTAAAGAATTCTCTTCTTTGCAGACTGTTGAAAACAGTAAAAGTTTTCTCGCTCTTTACATTGTTTGAACTGAATTTTATATTAAAGAATTAATATGTTCTAAATATGATGATTTCATGGAATGTATTTTTGTATCCTCTATATACCTATTTTTGAATGTACCATTCAATTTATTTTTAAATAGTGATGAAAGCAGTGAACCACCACGCCATTTTAACCTGTAGGTGTCATAAGAGGCAACTATGGACACTGCCAGTAAGCCAACTTTAAAATACCTAGTCTATTGACGGGGAGTAGCCTTGAAAGAACGAGAGATCTGGATCTCCGGTTGACCATGATGCAATACGTGGTAGACAGACAAAACTGTTATACGTGGTAGCGCCATGCCGCAGCTATATTAGTAGTATATTTGTAGCACGAATGGATCGGCTCGACCGGGGAAGGACTACGCTCTCACAGAATACCAGCGTCAAATAACAGCTTAATACTGCTGTGTTTCGTATGGTGAATGTAGAGAACCGGAGACCCTATTTACTGGAAAAGAGGCATTCCATCTTAATCTTCATGGGTTTCAACGCATCTACATTTTGTTTCGTGATCGAGGAGGAATGTAGATGTCTATGGGCCACAGTATCCACTTACCATCAGGTGGACTGTGTGCTCGTTTGTCAACCTTATTCTATAAAAAAAGACAATCTGCATACCACGCGTGTAGATAATGGAAAATCGTTCCTACAGCGGGTAAGCTCCATATTCAGCTATTTGGAATAGTCCACAGCTGGATGTAGACCTTCTGACTAGTGATGACGATTTTTCACTTACAGTTATCGACTCAATAGTGCTTAATCGTAGACAAGGGAGCTGCTTACCGTTACCATTGCAGCCTATTATAGTCCACTGCTGAACGTAGGCCTCTCCCATAAATTCACTCAAAAAAAACTTCAAAACTCATAGCGGGGGGGGGGGGGATATTCGACATAGCTGCCTTGCTTGGCAAGTGGGTTCGCAATCACTGCTTTTTATTTTTAGTCGTTATTAGGAAGACACTGCTACTCTTCTCCTGATTTGTTTCCGTATTTCGCCTCTTACGACACCCATGGGACGATGTCGGGTAGTTGATATTCTTACACCGTCATTATATCATAAAGAGCTGCTTAAACAACATAGTTTTATATTCAGAACAGATAGATACGTGTAACATTAAAAAATATAGTTGGTTCACTCACGTCATTACAGTTGCGTAGTCAACCCCATATGCAGCCAATGCGATGTTAATATTATATAGTTTTATTACCTGAAAAAATAAACAACATTAACATTATATTAACGTAATCTTAAAGTTGATGTTTTTGGAAGACAAGCATGCAAGTCTTGAATCCAATTTCTTTTTAACCGACTTTAGAAAAAGGAAGTTTATTTGTATGTATGTTATGCGATATCTTCTTCAAGTGTGAACCGATTTTAATGCTTTTTTTAAATAAAAAGAGTTTATTTCAATGTTAGACAGAACCACCAGTTGTGGTCCCTAAAGTAGTGAAAATATGAAGTTTTTTAATGTTAACTACTTAAAAAAAGGCTACCTGAAGTCTTGAGTCGAGACTTTAAGGGCCGATCCTCATTATAATGCCGTTCACAGTTCGTTGTCAGTCCGATCTGGGTCTGATAAAATACTATCAAGTAAAAAAATATGTGTGTGCATTCTATATATATTATATAATATCTAACTTATAACTACTAACTATCAAGTTTCGGTCGAATCCCATTCCATTATAATAAATCAGACCGAGATCGGACCGAAATCGGACAGAGAACGAACTGTGAACGATAAATGAGGATCGGCACTAATCCTTCTAATCATGTCTTAGCACCGACTCAGAATGTCACATTATTTTATTCTTTTTAGGTCTTTGAAGTTGACTTTTAGTTTCTATTAAGTATAAGTTATTTTTTAATAAGTAGATTTCCCTCATTTTTGGCATTTCTCCTTTATGAATGAGACTATTAACGTATAAACATTTCACGTAAATAACATTTCTAGGCCATACTAACATTTGTTTCCTATAGCCAACCGCTGAACTATAAATTATATTGAAACGTTTGCATTGCAACTCGAGTAAAAAAGCCTTAGTTAACAAACCAGTTATCTGACGACCTTGCAACGTTTCAGGCGGTCCAGATCTGTCATTTGTATAGACCAGAGGTGTAACGAATATTCAAACTTAATAAATGTCGGGTGTATGAGACAAGGCCATTGTGCACGCCCAACTTTTACCGAAACAAAATATAGGTATATTTTATAGACTGACCCCGAAAAACGATTGCTACCTTAAATATATTAAACAAAATATTATGACACCAAAATAACAAAACAAATTGCTAGGTTTATTTATTAATATTTTAGGAAAATTACATAATCTATTAGGAGCTCAGCGAGCTATGGACAGGGCTATGCTCGGAGTTTCTCTGCGTGATAGACTCAGAAATGAAGATATCCGCAGTAAAACCAGAGTGATCGACATAGCCCAACGGATTAGTAAGCTGAAGTGGCAATGGGCCGGCCATATAGCTCGAAGAACCGATAACCGATGGGGAAGAAAGGTTCTCGAGTGGCAGCCTCGTACCGGAAGGCGTAGTGTAGAGCGACCCCCCACTAGATGGAGCGACGACCTGGTAAGACATGCAGGAAGTCGATGGATGCAGGTGGCTCAGGACCGTACTTTGTGGCATTACTTAGGGGGGCCTATGTTCAGCAGTGGACTTGTGTAGTGCTGTAATGATGATGATCAATGAGGACAAAATAAATTGAGGCTGGAATATATAATTTATTTTTATAAAAATGAGGTAACAGACGATCTTTCGTTATTTATGGCTACCATAGCCCATTAACACCTGCAAAATTCAAACCAAGGAACGCTACAGATGCGTTCTCGTCTACCAGAACTGAGACAGAGTGCGTCAAAGCCTGTTAATAAACTGGTTCTCTTTAGACTTCAGACCGGAACATAGCAGTGCAGGTACTGCTACTTGACCTTGACTGTAGAACTCCTAGGCCGAACATCAGTTCTTAAAGTGGTAACGCTGCACTGGAGATATTTTATGGTTACAGCAAGAATGGATCGGCTCAACCGGGAAGGGTAAAAAGCTTAGAGAAGAAACAAAGGAGCAGCTTATTGCTCCTTTGTTTCGTGTAGTGAGTGCAGAGAACCGGAGACCCTTTTTTACTTGTAACGAGACATTCTGACTTAGTCCACAGGGGTGACAACGCATGTACATTTTGTTTCTTAATCACGGATAGTGTCTATGGACCACAGCATCCATTTACCGGGTGGATTGTTTGATCGTTCTATGAAACGCTACAAAAACTATATATATATATATATATATATATATATATATATATATATATATATATATATATATATATATATATATATATATATATATATATATATATTATTGGGTTTACTTTTCTTACACCTGTCAGGGTTTTTATCTAATACAACAAACATTTAAGTCCGACCATTATTATAAGATTCAAGTGTCTCACATTAAAACGTTAATAAATAAATTAGCCACTGGACAAATCGGGTAGATG
Source organism: Parnassius apollo (assembly GCA_907164705.1). Lineage (NCBI taxonomy): Eukaryota > Metazoa > Arthropoda > Insecta > Lepidoptera > Papilionidae > Parnassius > Parnassius apollo. Next base: position 1,501,853 of record CAJQZP010000907.1, read on the forward strand.
GTTAATTATCTGTAAGCATAAAACAGCAGACTAATTTAACATATTAGATGAATGGAATACCAAATAACTTGTATGAAAATAAAAGGAAATAAGAAGCCCGTTTTAAAAACAATTTCATGATTATATTTTAAGATATAAAATTGTAACGGAGTGTGTTAACGTAACCTCTACTATATAATGGTCGATTAATCGCTACCTAGAGCCGTACTTATGTGACATTTGTACAAAGATCCAGTTTATTTTTTTGCTTCTCATACATTACAAAGCCTTCCGCGTTGTTACATTAATGATTTATGAATTTTTTTAATATTTTTTATCGATTACCAGAGTAAGCTACTTTTATTAACTAAATAAATAGATACTATAATATATACATAAACACTCACGCCTGTCACCCAGAGGGGTAGGCAGAGACTACAGACTTCCATTTAGCACGATCCTGACATACCTTTCTCGCCTCTTCCACATCCATATACCTACGCATACATGCTCGTCGGTTAAGGGTACTCTTAATTTGGCCCATTTTTAGTATATCGCCAATTTGGTCGACAAACTTCCGCCTAGGACGTCCCTTTCCGACTCTTCCATTCACTTCTGCAACATATATTTGCTTTGTCAGTCTTTCCGCATTCATTCTTTCTACATGACCAAACCACCGAAGCATTCCTTTCTTAATCCTGGTCACCGCATCATCTTGCAAACCACACTCTTCTTTTATCACACAGTTTCTCACCCTGCCACTCAGATTCAGCCCTAACATACTCCTTAGCGACCGCATTTCTACTGCATTTATTCTACTTCTTCTACCACACCCAACTTTCACTACCATACGTTAAAGTAGGGACTAATACAGCACTGTGAATTGCCATACGTGCCTTTTTTGACACATTCTGACTTTTCACAATAGAGTGTAGAGTCCCATTTACTTTATTTCCTGCATTCACTCGTCGTTCAATATCCTTATCATATCTCCCATCCCTGCTGAATACACATCCCAAATATACGAACTCATCCACTTGCTCAATTAACTCTCCTTCTATTCTTATTTCACATACCGTCTTGCTTTCATCTCTTTCAAAAACCATCACTTTCGTCTTACTTGCGTTCACTTTCATTCCCCTTTCTTTTAATGACCTGTTCATTAATGTAACCATCATTTGCAACTCGGCCGCCGACGACGCAAGTATGACTTGATCATCGGCGTACAAAAGGCATTTGATGGTTAACTCACCCATTCTTAACCCGCATTCTTCAACTTTCAAATTTTCCAAACAGCTGTCCATAAATAGGTTGAACAGCCACGGGGAAGCTGCACAGCCCTGTCTGACACCTTTATGGATGCCAAACCAGTCCGAGTAGACCCCGTTGATTCTAACACAAGCACTCGAGTCCCTATAAAGAGACTTTAATGCCTGTATCAAACCAGCGCTCAACCTAAATGCGTTCAGCGTTTGCCATAACACATCCCTGTCCACTCTGTCATAAGCCTTTTCCAAGTCCATGAATGCACAAAAAACTTTTTGGTTTTTCGCCAAAAACTTCTCCGCGATCATGCGCATGGAAAAGACTTGATCTGTACACCCCATTCCCTTTCTAAATCCCGCTTGCACATCCCAAATTTTTTCATCAGTTTCTTTCATAACTCTTTCAATTAGTACCTTAGCATACAGTTTTCCCACAATACTAAGAAAGCTCATACCACGGTAGATTTTACAGTCCTGCTGTGACCCTTTTCCCTTATATATGGGGACTATCACGGCTTTGCACAAGTCTCCCGGTACCCGCTTTAGTTCCCAACATAAATTAAACAAGGTGTACAGCAGGCCTGCCACCACGTCCTCTCCAGCCCTCAGCATTTCAAGTGAAACTCTATCATATCCGGCTGCCTTACCTACTTTCATGCTTTTCATTGCTTTCATTATTTCATCTATACTTATCTCCCTATCTCTTTCATCTTCTTTCGGAATTTCTATTTCATTTAGTTCACACTTCTCCTCACTCATAAATTCGCTTTCAAAATATTCCTTCCTTCTTTAAACTCTTCACTTCATCATTCAGGATACAGCCATTCTCGTCTCGTATCGCATTCAATCTAGGCTGTTTTGAAAGTCCCCTGGTATTTCTTACGAGTTTCCAGAACATTTTAATATTTGCCTGGAAGTTATCTGATATTCTTCTATCATTCCTATCCGTTCTTTCTTGCTTTTTCCTTTCAACTAATTCTTTTACTATCTTATTTAAACGTTTAAACTCAGCCTTTTTTCTTTCATTCTCATCATTCTTACCGCCAGAATTACCAGCTTTGGTCGCTAGTAAATCTAGCCATGCTCTCTTCTTTGCTTCAACTTCCATACGTACCTCATCATCCCACCATAACGTATTGTCTTTCCTTTCATTCGTTCTCTTACTAACACCACATACTTCGGTAGCTGCATCCACTAAACCTTTCTTAACATTATGCCACACATTCTCCAAGTCTAACTCATTCACACACAACTCATCCAAATTACTTATATTTTCTCTCAGTCTGCATTTGTACTTGTCTTTCACATCTTCATCTTGTAACCTCTCAATTCTTATACGCTGTAACGCAGTGGTAAACACAGATGTCCTATGCCGCCAACGTCTGAATAAACCCCTAATACGGCATAAGACCAGGTAGTGGTCCGTCCCTACGTTGGACCCCCGGTAAACCCTTGTATCCACCACTGCGCTCCTCATTCTTTCATCCACGGTTATGAAATCTATCATGCTTCTATCATCACCTCTTTCCCAAGTATACATGTGAATCTTCTTATGACGAAAGAAAGTGTTCGTCACAAAAAGATTCCTTTCCACACATACGGTGAGGAGGCTTTTACCATTCTCATTTATACTTTCATCACCAAACGTTCCCAATACCCTTTCATAACCAAGCCTCCTCACCCCAACCCTTCCATTAAAATCTCCTAGCATAATAATATTTTCATTTCCCTTACACTTCATTAACACCATCCTTACCATTTCCCAAAACTGCTCCCGGATATAAGTGGGCTTAGACATGTCTGGGGCGTAGACCCCTAACACAAACAACTTCTTTAAGCCCACTTTCATTCGTATCCATAGCAGTCTTGGGCTTACACATTCATACTCTTTCACACATTGGCCCATTCTTTCTGAAAGGATAATACCTACTCCCTGGCATGCCCGCTCGATCTCGTCTACACCAGACCAGTATGCGGTACACATGCCACGTGCAGTGACATCCTTCCCCTTCCTTTTCATCTCATTTACACATAGTACATCTATTCCTCTATCATACATCATATCGCATACTTCATCCATTTTATCATTCATTGCCCCACATACATTCAACGTAGCCAGATGGGCCTCTGCAATCCACTTTTCGCCTCTCTGGGAGACAGAACGTGACGGGTGGCGAACCTCGTCGCCGGTTTTCCTCCCGGAGATTCTTCGCACCCCTGCCCCATTAAAGGGGCGCCGGGAACTCGGGGCCATTTCTTTTACTATTTGCCTCATGGTGCGAAAACTAGGGCGTGGCATATTTTACGCCGCTACCACACGGCGAGTAGCCGAGTCTGTTCTTTCGGCTTTGTCGCTCTTTTAGCACCACGCGGGGGGAAAATAATAAAGTTTACTATAATAAATCACTTCCGTAGCTCTATCTTTTATTAAACTGAAGAAATTTCCCATCATCAAGATACATTAGTGTACGCGTTTCTCGATGTCGTATAACGCTTATTTTCAGTTTCATAATTAGGGTCATATCAAATTAAGCACATAAATTGCATCGCCTTTCAAGTTTAAGGTGCGTTAAAATTTCATGATTACTTTTGTTAAATGTAGCACAGCTTATGTATTTTTTTCAGTAGATGATTTTACGGGAATATAATGTTTACAACTTATATATCGGAAGTACAAACTCTGCACATTTCTCAAATTAGTCATACCGCTTTAAAACATTTTACTTAATTGATTTTAACACAAAGAGAACGTTAATAATTTATTTATAGTCCAATTAGTTCGTTACATATGCATTTAATAGAAACCGAAAATATTTGATATTGTATCTATTAGTGGAATGGAATACCAAAAAAATCTAATACCTGTGTTATAGGTTTATCCTAGGTACCTGTATACAGGTACCTGTTATTGTGGACTATTTTTATATTAAGGCTTTACTTTACTACATTATTTCTTTTACTATGTTTAAATGAACTGTTCTAGTATATTGAATATGAAATAAATAAATAATTCATTTGTTGAGAAAAAAAAATAAACATGAAAGTTGTAAAGTCATGCTGCAGCTATAAATATGGTTGTGAAAGGAATAGGTCGGCTTAACCAGGGTAGGACCACGCTCTCACAAAATACCAGCTGAATGCAGTTGTGTTACTTACGGTGAGGGTAGAGAACCAGAGATCCTTTTTACTAGTGAAGCATTCACAGGAGTAACAACGCATCTACGTTTTGGTATTTAATAGAGAATAGTTGTAGATGTCTATACGTCACAGCATCCACTCACCATCAAATGAACTGTGTGCTCGTTACCCTTATTCTATAAAAAAAATGGGCGATGTCTCGATCGTGCTTTACATTTTCACATTCTTGGTAACAACAACAGCATATCTTGCAATTTTAACGATCGTTTAAAATAATTATTTAAAACAAAGTAAACGCTGACCGGAAAATAACCGTCACGTTTTTCTGTTTATGGTAATCAAAACGATCGTCATATTACGTAAATTAAACATAGCTTACAACAAAGTATAATCGGCCAAATAAATGCAGTGGTTTGTGTCTCTTCAGTCCTCTTCGCAATGACAACTATATTTTACCCGACTGCCGCAGAAGGAGGGTAATGTTTTCGAGAGTATATATAATGTGTCTATTTTTTGGCACGGTCTGCAGCCTAAACGACTTGATGGATTTTAACACATGAGGTACCGTTAGATTCTTTTTAATTATCGGAGTGACACAAACGCCCAAAACAAAAAAACCCCCCAGGGGGTAAAGACGTTTGTATTTTTTTATTTAAAAGCAAAACATTTAAAAAAAAAAACGCGCCCGGCGCCCCCCCCCACTTTTTATGTATGTGACAAACGATCTTACAGTTCACTTGATGGTAAGTGGCAGCTGCAGCGAACTACAGTTAAAGAAGACTACTAATGCCTTGCAAATGCGTTGTCATTTCTGAGACTAAGATAGTATGCCTTACAGGCCCGTGTACAGCACAGAGCTTTCACTGCTATTAGGTGACAGAAGTAGGTAAGTTGGGGGAGGGGAGTACTATCCAGAATAATGGAACCTAGAATTACCAACAATCGCCTAGAGTCTATCATATCGTCACTTACTAATATAAATATTAGTTTCGCAATATCTGCGCCCTCTAAGAGTCCGATTATACTAGGTATCGTAAACTTTTCTACGTTTCATTCGTACCGATAGCCGCGAAAGAGAATATATCACCATATAACTACCATATTATATTTTTTACGTGGTAGAGCCATGCTGCAGCTATATTGTGGTTGCAGCACGAAAGGGTCGGCTCGACCAGGGTAGGACCACGGTCTCACAGAATACCAGCGTAAAATAGCAGCTTAATACTGCTGTGTTTCGTATGGTAAGTCTACACTTACCATCCGGAGACCCTTTTTTGCTGGAAACGAGGTATTCCATCTTAGTCCTCAGGGGTGACAACGCATCTGCATTTTGATTCTTAATTGAAGATATAGCTACGCATGCACTTAACATAAGGTGGACTGTGTGCTCGTTTGTCATCCCTATTCTATAAAAAATATTATTATCACTATATTTTTTCCCAAGGGATCCAATGGGAATGCCTGAATATTTCGTGGCGTCCGACCGATGTTGAAATAATTATCACTTATCGAACCAGCGATTGGGAACAGAGTCAATGGTGAATTACGTCTCATTCTGCAATCACTATTCTATCTACCATGTTGCTATGGCAAAATTTGAAATGGTGACACTCACACTTCCTCCCTATTAATAGAGTTCATGTCTAGCTAAACGAAATAACAAAGAAGTCATATAATAATACTTGTTCCAGGTTAAACAAGGAAGACTCACGTTAAGTATTTATTATAACGGACTGTAATGAATATTATGATCAAACGAACTACATTTAGTGTTCCTGTAATTTAAATTACTCAATTAATGTATTTTATACAGTGGTTCTTCGTATGTGTCACGAAATCCATATAAGGTGATGAAATGACAAATAAAAACTTCCAGTTTTAACAGTTCGATTTTTTTTCATATACAGACCCGATTAAAGTAAACAAATACATTGGCTGTCATTGGAAGTGTTTTTGATAAACTAAAGTATACGCACAGATATCTAAATAATCCTAATAAATGTATTTATGTAAAATCACTTGTACCCTTTTTTTAAGGTTTACGAACGATCATTTTTGATCAAATTAATATAATTTATGCCAGACGTTTTGATAATCTATAAATGTTAACATACAAATGACATTGTGAACATTAAAAAACCGTTAATAAAGATATATAACATAATCTTTTTCTTAATAAACTTATCATTGAATATTCACTTAAAAATTTATTTATTTATTTATTTATTTCTACCTCTGTCTTTACAGGCATTCCTAATACGACTTGTAGGCACATAAAACTATCTAATTTAATAAGTACAGAACAGAACTTATCAACTATTATAACACAATACATAAAATATAAGGTTAATAAATTCGAAGCTTACGTCTACAATAATATTTTAGAAAATTATATAATTATAGAATTCTTATAATAAACTCATTATATTATTTTGCAATTATATTATTTTGCAATTTTATTATTCCTTCTTTTTTTTCATAAAAGGTGTTAAAAATACCAATTTGATATTTTGCAAGTTCTCTTTACGAAAATAGATGCATTAATATATTATATACTGGTAATGGTGCTGATTCCATACCTGATTTTATCTTTCTCTTAGAATCCTTCTTGAATATCTTGGTGAGGTAACCGACTAAAGTCAATTCCATTCAAATTCCACAGCCTAACAAAAGTCTATTGTTGGACATGGGATTACTCATAGATCGGGCTATAGCAGGAATATTTGCCTTTTATTATATTTATTTACCGTGTATTCACTACCACATGTCATCCCGTGGGTGTCGTAAGAGGCGACAGAGGTAACCAATCAGAAGTTGGGCAGCAGCGTGTTCCCGATGACGACTAAAAATAAAAAAAACTGCGGTTGCCAACCCGCTTGCCAAGCATGAAGTGAAATGAAATCTTTGGGGGAGGCCTATGTTCACCAGTGGACTTTTGATAGTCTGTGGAAATTAATCATTGTTAACGGTAACGGTTTATATTCTTTTTGCTTTTGCTATTTAAGGTGGTTTGTATTTTCATTTTAAATTTAATATAAACATGGTAGAGCCGTGCTGCAGTTATATAAGTAATATAGTTGTAGCACGAATGGGTCGGCTCCACCGGGGAAGGGCCACGCTCTCACAAAATACCAGCGTGAAATAGTAGCTTAATGCTGCTGTGTTTCGTATGGTGAGTGTAGAGAATCGAATACCCTTTTTACTGGAAAAGAGGCATTCCATCTTAGTCCTCACGTGTGACAACGCATCTGCATTTTGATTTGAAATTGAGGATAGATGTAGATGTTTATGGGCCGCAGCAACCACTTACCATCAGGTGGAGTGTGTGCTCGTTTGTCACCCTAAAAAAATATTCCTTCTGTGTGTTCTTACGATACCCATACGGGTTGATATAGGGTAGTGTATTCTCTTACATAGCCACTTAACTTTGGATACTGACTTGAGTATCTTGAACCTATTCAAGAGATCAAGTTTTTGCATTGAATACATCGGCATATAATACCACAAAATATACTCTTATTTCCGCATTGAATGCTGCCTTTCCTTTTCAAGCCTATTAATAATCGGAAGCTATTTGTATAATGACTGGTAAAGAACGCTTTAAGTGCGCCTTTGTACATTTTTGTGCTACAAAGTTTAAGTAAATAAATAATCTTGTTGACTTCCGCACGTCACTTTATGGCAAGGTCATGTGTATTTATCTTCAGCAAATAGAATATAAAGAAATTATAACAAGAGTAGTTATTATTAATAAAAGATTTTTTGTTTTGTATAGATGTGAAGACATAAAATCGTTAAAGGAAGTAAAATAAAAAAAAACAAAAAGGATCGTCTGCAGGGCAAACGCCTACAACATCATTCTTGAGGATGTGGAAGAAGTCCATGGCGTTGCTCCAGTGTATTTTGTCAGATTTTACATGCCCATGTAATAATTATTTCTTCAAATTTGGTAATTTGAATTTTAAATAATAATTTTGTTTACTCATTTAAAATGTTGCGGTAATTAAACCATTTGGTCATCTACCGTTCCTATTCGTAGCGTATATCCCAAATATTTTCCAACAATAATGATTTGATTTGTGTTCAGCTTTTGTATATTTCATATATATATATGTAGAGAGCCGTGGTAGCTCAGTGGTTAACTCGCTGTAAATATAACAGAACGCGAGTAACCCGGGTTCGATCCCCGCCGGCACCAATGAAATTGTTAATTGCAATTTTAAGTGCTGATTTACCACGTGCTCGGCGGTGAAGGAAAACATCGTGAGGAAACCTGCATGTCTGAGGAATAAGAAAAAAAATATTTCGAAGACATGTGAAGTTCTTCAACACGCATTTGGGCAGCGCGGCGGACACTTCCTTGCCCTAAACCCTCTCAGAAATGAGGGGGAGGCCTGAGCCCAGCAGTGGGACGTATATAGGCTGTAACTTTACTTTTTTTTACTTTTATATATATATATATATATATATATATATATATATATATATATATATATGTGTGTGTGTGTGTGTGTGTGTGTGTGTGTGTGTGTGTGTGTGTGTGTGTGTGTGTGTGTGTGTGTGTGTGTTGTGTGTGTGTGTATGAAAAGTACACCTTTTTCAAAGATAAAAATAAACACGTTTAAAAAAGATATTAACTGGCAGGACAATGTCTGCGGGGTTTAACTAGTATAAATATAAAATGGAAGCAGCCTTTTATCAGATTCAATACGGTAGGCTTAATTATTAAGTCAACCAGTTACAGCCGCCGGCAACAGATAACTTTTGCAACATACGCCGGCCGATGTGTAATGCTTGGGCATACATATTACTACCGGCGACACCTGGTATTATGAGCCTGGATATAAGCAGTTGGCAAGGTTATAAAACTTAGGTAATAAAACATTTGGAAATATTCAGAATTCTGTAATGAGTTTTGAATAAATCTTATATAAGGCTCTCTAAATAAACATCATATGTTTAAAGTAATTTTAAAAAATTAATCAGAGAACTTGACAGCGGTAATCTAAATATTATAAGATACATTTTATATACGAATTCATATACATATTTATTTTCCGAATGAATCTCTTATGTGATACCATACAATATACAATAATGTATATTAACTATTTACTTGGGTGGCATGTTTTTATATGATACTGAGATCGGCAAATTGGAATTAGAAAAGGACTTTGTACATGTTGCCTTATGCTGAAGGTTGTCTGTTGGAGATCATTTTTGGAGTAATAAGACCACCTGTTCTACATATGGTTAAAATTGTTTATTAATAAATAAATAAAATATTTTATAATATTTTGTACTCAATAAACGGAGCACGTGGAATTAGCTGGAAGTCGATGGATCCAGGTGGCTCAGGACCGTACTTTGTGGCATTCCTTCAATGAGGCCTATGTTTAGCAGTGAAGAGCTGTAATGATGATGATGATAATTATGAAGGTAGATTTAGCTTCGTGCATTGTGTATTTGTCGATTTTCTTTTAGTATACAAAAATGCAACACGTGTATTTTTATGAGATTCTTTATATCAATTGCGTAAATCTCTAAGAAAAAATTAGCATCACCGAAATATATCTCTTACAGGCTGTGAAAAGTTTTCAAAAGATCTTAACACGGAAGAGTGATATTGAGATACAACAGTGAAAACACATTCCTCGCGGATGGGAGGGACGCGGAAAGCGGAGCGGCACGCTCCAATGACGCGCTGCTGGTGGAACATAAGTAAAACTGAATATTTACAACGAGCTATCGAAGTGATATAGATATTATAAATACTCGTGATAGAGCCGTGCTGCAACTATATTATGATTGTAGCACGAAAAGGACGGCTTGATCGTGGAAGGAACCAGCTCTCACAAAATACAACGTAAAATAGCAATTTAATAGCCCGAACTGGAGACCCTTTTACTGAAAACGAGACATTCTATCTTAGTCCTCAGGAGTTGTCACGCACCTGCATTTTTGTTCTTAACTGAAGGTAGATATAGGTGTCTATTACCTACAGCCACCATCAAGTCGATGGTGGGCACGTTTATTGCCCTTAAGTGTATAAGCACACTAATCAGAACACAGCTTATCTACACACGTCACTATAATGCGAATGCGTAGGTCACACGGGTACCTCCTACTGTGTTTATGCAATACTTAAATATATTTTAGACAGGACACACATGTTTGCCTCCGCTGTTTCATATAAGGCTTCGGACGGATATCGATAGGTTATACACGTAGATAGACATTACCAAATTATATCTAAGAGGCTAGGCGCTCGTTATTAATATGCAAGCAAGCGGCATTAGAGTCTTGCCACCATTAAAATTATTAATTGCAATTTTAATTAATGACTTCCACGTGCTTGGCGGTGAAGGAAAACTTCTTCCGGAAACGTACATGTCTAATAAATTAAGATTTTTTTAATAGAATGAAGGTGACAAACGTGCACACAGTCCACCTGATGATAAGTGGATGCTGTGGGCCATAGCCATCTACATTTATCCTCAATTAAGAATCAAAATGCAGATGCATTGTCACCCCTGAGGACTTAGGTGGAATGCCTCGTTTCCAGTAAAAAAGGGCCTCCAAACTCTACACTCGCCTTACGAAACACAGCAGCATTAAGCTGCTATTTTACGCTGGTATTCTGTGAGAGCGTGTTTTTTCCCCGGTCGAGCAGACCCGTTCATGCTACAACCATGATATAGCTGCAGCGTGGCTCTACCACGTAAAAAATATATCTTGAGGACAACATCACTATTATCTGCTAGCACCTAAAAAATTATTACTTAAAATTGCAATTAGTAATTGCATTGGTGACGACAGGAATCAAATCCGGGTTTTTCAAATCCGGGAAATTATCAACGAGCGCTTAACCCTTGAGGTACTACGACTGTATTTTTTTTTATAGAATAAGAGTAACAAACGAGCACACAGTCCACCTGATGGTAGGTGGATGCACACAACACACAATCAACATCTGTCCTCGATTAAGAATTAAAATGTAAATATGTTGCCATTCCTGAAGACTAATATGGAATGCCTCGTTTCTAGTAAAGGTCGCTGCATACGTAACGTGTTTTATTCTGGACGGAGTGGGACGGGAAATTTTGCAAATATCGTTTCATAGAAAATGTACGTGATAACTGATAATGCATACGTTACGGATGCACGTACGGGACGGGGACGTGGCATGATTGGGACGGGAAAAATATCATCAGCGACAATGTTTACCCCGTTCCGCCCGGCGCGTGCCACGATCCGTCCGTGGTTTTGCTGCGTATGCACAGTCGCTCCGTTGGCTTCGTAGTGATGTGTGTGTCGTACCGAAATGGACGAAGAAAAACTAATTAAATCTGTATGATCATATCCATGTTTTTATAATCTGACACACCATCTTGGACACAAAATATTTTTAAAAGATACTCTAAAGTTGAATCGATATTGCAACGAAGAGCAGAAGTGGAGCCGGGCGGTGGTGGGGTGGTTAGGACTGGTGAGCCTGTCTGTGTTACAGCTAAGGATCTTAAGTTGGTCCTGAAGAAGGTGACTAGAGGAAAATCACCAGGGCACGATGGTCTCAGTGTCGAGCACCTTCACAATGCAGGGCCGCATCTCCCAAGGGTCCTGGCAATGTTGTATACTTTTTGTATTAGGCACTGTTGTTTACCTGCCTAACTAATGAGAACTATAGTTGTTCCTATAGTATAAAACAAGACTGGGGATATATCTGATAAGGCTAATTACAGGCCTATATCCTTAGCGTATTCCTGTATTGGCAAAGGTACTTGACGGTTTGCTGGAACGACGACTTAACAACTATATACAACTAAACGATGCTCAATTTGGTTTTAGACCAGACCTGTCGACAGAGAGTGCTATAATGTCGCTGAAGCATACTATCAAATATTACACCCAGAGACGAATCTCTCCAAGGCATTTGACCTGGTTAATTATGATATACTATGGACAAAACTGCATGAAATATCCGTTCCAGCTAAACTTATCACCACTTTAAAATATTATATAAATACAACATTCATAACATCTGTAACCACAACAGCCTATAAAATTCCACTACTGAACATGGGCCACTCCCATTGATTGCCTCATACGGAAGATTTTGCCATAGTTGCCACGATTGGCGAGGGGGTTAGCAATCGCAATTTTTTAATATTTTAAGTTGTTATTAGGAAGATGCCGCTGCCTATCTTCTATTTTAGCTTCCCTCTGTCACCGCTTATGACATCCACAGGACGACATGGTAGTGGATATTTTTGCACCGACACTACAGGGTCAATAAAACAAAAACATATTTTAAAAATAACTTATTTGCAAAAGTGTTTCAAATACCTAATTAATTTTTTTAAAACACTCGATAAGTTAATATTCCACTAGGAATTTATAAACGCCACTGACTACAATCTTTGAGCACGTATTAAGAGGGGATGTATTTCACAAGTTCCCAGGCAAGTGTTGAAAGTCTATTCCACGGTATTGCCAGTGCAGGGCACGAATAATTATCGTCATGCGCGACTGTTGCTTGTGTAAATAATTTGCAAGTTGTTTTTAAGATAGTATTAACAATGAGGTTTAAGTTAATTATTACAACGGCTTTTGTTAGGAAATCGGATCCAAGGCTGCCATTAAAGAGAACAATAAATTCCTTGCAATGTCGAAATTACTATTCTTTATTGCTTAATGCATATGTTATTAAAATCCATAAGTTTATTTAACATGATAACAAATCATTTTGAAATAAGTTACTTTAACTCTTATAAAAATAAACACAATTATATTAAGCATTACCAAACATCGTTTAAAATAACCTAAAGAAGAAACTAACACTTATAAAATAGAATATTATTAAGGATGAACGTTTTGATATTTTTAATAGAACATATTAATATAAATAATTACATTTTTTTAAATTAACACACAAATCTAGTATTGCAAATTAGGAACACACTAAATATTATTCGCATAGATGATAAATACATGTTAGAATTACATGATAAGTACTTCATATTTCTACAATATGAAATCATCAGTCCCAACGCGAATAGTACTATTATTCGTCTTTTTTTGTTTAAATAATACCAATAATAATAAAGTCCTCCAGACTGAATTTCGATCACGGTGGCCTGCCTCAACGGACACTAGCCATCGGCGCAGGACAGGATTATAGTGCCTGAGTATATGCGCAAGCGCAGGTGCACTCTCTATACCCTTAATCTCCTTATCCGATGGGACGGTAAACCGACACGACCAGAGAGAGATCACACGCAGGATAAACGGCTTTACGTGCTTTCCAAAGCACGGGATTGAGACACCACCAACTTCCTGACTCCGGGCAGCTACTGAGAATTTCTTGACGGAAAAACTCAATAATTGATTTTTTGGACCAACCCAGGATTCAAACCTAGGATTTCATGATCAGACGTCGTACTACTACAACCGCTAGACCAACGAGGCAGGCATTAATAATACTCTACCTCTGAAGTCAAAGACCCCGTTGTGCACTCTTTGCATACAATTGGTATAATATAATACTCGTAGATCACTCAAAGATCACAATGATTGATAATATATTTCTAACTCAAGCGTCACTAAACAATGCAATTCAATTATTCTTAGTGATTTGCGCATCCTAAGTGATCTATACAAATAAATACAATTGAAGTGAAGAAGTGCGTTGTAATATCAAATTAGCAGGTTTTAACTAAACGCATTTGAAAGAAATTGGATATTTAGAAATTATTTTTAAAAAGTTTTTCTGTCTGATTTTTCCGGTTTATCTCCGAATTTTGACGGGACTTTCATTGGCAGATAGCTGATGTTATAAGGAGTAACCTAGACTATTTTAATTTAGAAAAAGAATTAGGGCCCCACTTAAAAAGAAATAAACCCATGAATTGTGATCGAAATACACAGCTATTTTACTAGTAGTCACACAAAATTCGCATTCTCTCTTTTTAATATTATACTAATATTATAAGGAGAGAATGCGAATATTGTGAGTTTGTATACATGTAGAGAGTAATCTCCGGTCCCACTTGAAAGGTACATTATTCTAGATGGATATAGGCTATATATTATGTGAATATATTTCAGGCTAAAGTTATGATGAGATTTGTCAATTAAGTTTTTTTGTGAATTTTGTGAGTTTGTATACACGTAGAGAGTAATCTCCGGAACCACTTGAAAGGTACATTATTCCAGATGGATATAGGCTATATATTATGTGAACATATTTCAGGCTCATGATGAGATTTGTCAATTAAGTTTTTTGTAAATTTTGTGAGTTTGTATACACGTAGAGAGTAATCTCCGGTACCACTTGAAAGGTACATTATTCCAGATGAATATAGGCTATAAATTATGTGAATATATTTCAGGACTCATGATGAGATTTGTCAATTAAGTTTTTTGTGAATTTTGTGAGTTTGTATACACGTAGAGAGTAATCTCCGGAACCACTTGAAAGGTACAATATTCCAGTAATATGGCTATATATTATGTGAATATATTTCAGACTCATGATGAGATTTGTCAATTAAGTTTTTTGTGAATTTTGTGAGTTTGTATACATGTAGAGAGTAATCTCCGGAACCACTTGAAAGGTACATTATTGGGCTATATATTATGTGAATATATTTCAGGCTCATGATGAGATTTGTGAATTAAGTCGGGAAAATCGTGCCTTTTGAAAGCTTCCACAGCGAGCACTGCATCAATAGTTAAAGTTGCATAAATATAATGTGCATGGCTGAATTGTTAATCTTGAAATGTTCTAAGAAGTCAGCTACAGCATATATCTATCTTCTAAGGATAACTCAGAGTAAATATTTTACATAAAAACTCTCGCGCGAGCGCGACATAGTTACGATGCCAGTCGTCGCGTCATCGGCACGTTGGTCGCTCTGGATCAGGAAATGCAAAGAAGGAATCAGTTTATTTTAAAGCCTAAAATGCAACAAAAATGTGAATGAAGATTTAAAATAAATTATACTTACTTAAAATTTAAGATAGATTTCTTCAACCCGGGCAAAGCCGGGGCGGACCACTAGTTTATAATAAAAGCAAAAGGTCCGTTAATGCAGGTAATGTAAATTTGAATAAGTTTAGTTTGCATTCCTTCAATTTTTTTTAATTAAGTTGCATATAAGTAGAAAAGCATCCTTTCAAAAGTTTTATGAAGATTAATATTCTAAAAATTTAATTTTGCAACTAGGGTTGCCACCCACAAAAGCCGGACAGACCATCCAGCTTAGCCGGACATTTTGGCAAAAATACACCGGACATTGATGTTAATACCGTATCCTTTCCAGCCCAGTAGCTTGAAAACATCTTCCAATGCAGCGGTGAAGAGTTTCGATATAACGTCACCCTGTCTTACACCTCTCTGCAGTTGGATAGGTTAGACAGGCAAAGTCGCTCAGCGAGCTATGTAGAGGGCTATGCTCGGAGTTTCTCTGCGTGATAAACTCAGAAATGAGCATATCCGCGGTAGAACCAGAGTGACCGACATAGCCCAACGGATTAGTAAGCTGTAGTGGCAATGGGCCGGCCATGTAGCCATATACCGACAACCGTTGGGGAAAAAAGGTTCTCGAGTGGCAGCCTCGTACCGGTAGGCGAAGTGTAAGGCGACCCCCCCACTAGATGGAGTGACGACCTGGTAAGACATGCAGGAAGTCGATGGGATATAGCTAAGCTAGAGCATATTACAGCTGTAGCGCGAGCAGGTTAGCTTATCTTGAGAAGGACCACGCTCGATCAATATTATGTTACTGTGTTTCGTATGATGATTCTGATTCAGAGAATCCTTTTTATTTATTAGGCAACGAGGCTTGGTATTATCATGGTCATGTAGAAAGAATGAACGAATAATATGTGAAAAAGCATGTCTATGTAGGAGAATTGAATTGCAGGGCAGGAAAGGGACACCCTAGGCGAAATTTTACTGACCAAATTGGTGATATATTGAAAATGGGCCAGATTAAGCCCTTAACCGATGAACGTGTATGCGTAGGATTATGGACGTAGGCGTAGACGTAGGCGGCGTAAGGAGTGTGTTAGAGTCGTTCCAAATTGCAGTCTGTAGTCTCTGCCTACCCCTCCGAGTGACAGACGTAAGTGTCTATGTATGTAATTTTTTTATAGAATAGGGTGACAAACGAGCACACAATCCACCTGGTATGGTAAGTGGTTGCTGTGGTCCGTAGACATCTACATCTATCCTCGATTATGGATAAAAATTCAGATGCGTTGTCACCCGTGAGGACTTAGATGGAATGCCTCGTATCCATTAAAAAGGGTCTCCGGTTCTCTACAATCACCATACGAAACAAAGCAGCATTAAGCTACTATTTGACGCTGGTATTCTGTGAGAGCGTGGTCCTTCTCCGGTCGAGCCGATCCATTCGTGCTACAACTATACCACTAATATGACTGCAGCATGGCTCTATCACGTAAAATGTACGTAATGTATGTAATAAGGCACCCTAACTTCTATAAAAAAAAAACTTCTAGCGCTCCAGCTTACGCCATTCTATATCTCGTGACCGTATTTTATCGTTGTCTTGCGCCGTCACATTGGCACACTCACACCTGCGATACAGCCACCGCCTCAATGCAACAAGTGATCTCGTTCTTAGTCGGACGCTGATGTGTCAATACAAATATTTGACTTTAGGTACCTTTATAAATAAAATATTAGTATACGAATACCAAAAACCTCCCCGGAATAATTTAAGGGAATATAAATCTAAATCGCTATTAAAAAAAGAATGCGCAGATTAGTAATAGTGATAGTGTGCTAAATATATTATAACCCTTCGATCACTCTTATTATATTTAAATTACATCAAATCTTCTTAGCTTATCGATGACTTTAACGATAATAATTCACCGGCGTGGTAAAACTTTTAGTCATTGTGCAACAGGGAATCTCACATATTACCTATCTAGGATGTTTCGGACAACTATAGGAATTCTATAGTATCTCTAAAAAATTTCTTTTTAGTTCTGAAATAACTATCTGAATAACCCCATCAAATAATCCCACGCATTAAATATTTATGATTAATCCCATAGAAATATGTCACAATTGAAATGACCAACTATTCGCTTATTTGTATGACCAGGGCCACATTAAACTATATTTACTTTTTCATCGTAAATTTAATTGCAAAATACTTAACAAGTTTTTAACTGGTTAGAAGCTTTCTAAACATTTTCTAAATTAATGTTACTCTGGCTTACAAGTGTATTTCAGTGCAACAACTGCTCCAGTTTTACCATTACATAAATAACCTTATCCAATATCATGTTACAAAACGTGCTTGAGCCCAGTAAGGTGTTTAGCAACTTAAATGCCTTAAGGGTTTTTATTGCTTGTCCTTTTTATAAACGAAGTCATAATTTTGTTATGCATTGTACATTGACATTTTTATCTGTTATACCTCGTCGAAATTCCATATTTTTTTTTAATGAACGCTTTTATAAACGTTATTCTTAACGTATAAAGTAAGAATTATTAATAAAGTTTGAAGTAACATTAGCCTGTTCAACTTGACAAACTAATATTGTCCTCCAGACAGAATTTCGGTCACGGTGGTCAGTCACATCAGAAGCTAGCAGTCAGCATGGGGCAGGATTATAGTGCAAAAGTGTGTTTATAAACACAGACGCACCTCATAATCTGATGGGACGGCAATATGACAGGAGAGAGGTCAGGCGTAGGACCAACAACTTTACGTGCCTCCCGCCAACTTCGCAACTTTGTAAATTTCTTGACAGAAAAATGCAACAATTGAATTTAAGCGCGACGAGGAATTAATATTGTGTCCTCATGATCAGCAGTTGCGATTACGACCACTAAACCATCGATTACGAGTATTTTAAACTTGTTTGGATTAGTGTGAGTGTATGTGAGTGAGAGTGGAGAGGAGTTAAAACGTGTAGAGATGGAGTACGAATATCTACAATCCCATAGAAGTCGTAAAAGGCGACAGACGTTAATTAAATAGGATATGGGCTGCGTCATCTTCCTGATAACGATTTAAAATGATAAAAATCTGTGGTTACCAGCAAATATACCGCTGCGAGGCTGTCAATGGAGAAGGCCTATGTTTAACAGTAGTCTTTTAATTGGCTGTGATGGTGACGATGTTGGTAATTCGGAATGGTTTAAGGAAATGCTATTACAGATAATTCTAGCTGGAATTATGTTTTAAATAATTTATAAATACTTGTATTTATATGACTTAATACTGTCATGTGTCAGATAAAATAAATTAGCACCGTCATATTTTTAAATGATTTTTATATTTATTTAATTAATTTTATTTAAACAGTTTTTGCATATCAAAATCTTTATATGTAATCGTTTGAGATTGACAAAGCTCTAATGAAAATACAGCTTAGTCTCTTTAATGTCAAGTTTAATAATTAATGAATAAATTAATTGATTCCAATCTATAGTGCTTACATACAAATTACATTTGTGTCTGATAAAATTTAATCATAGGATAAAATACAACACAAATAAATTAAAAATATAGTTATATCAATAAAATGATTCATTTGTGTAACGTTTGTATTCAGTCAGGTTAAAATTTATTTGATGGGTAACTTTTATCTGACGATTGAAAATTAAGTCCTAAGTCGACTTTGATAAAAGCCTGAATGTTGCGATGTGTTTTCTAAAAGTACGACTACAGTGTCAAAATAAATCAGAACTATAAAGAACCCGAGGAAAAAGCGTTGCGGGAAAAGCTTGACAAAAACGGTACAAATGGTTCAATTTAATATAATTAAATTTATAAAGAGCTGTTAGCTAGATATATTAAACGACCTTTACCTATTTTTCCAATCTAAAACCATTATTAAACCGAATAAATGTTTATAATTTAAAGAAACCGATAAAAAAAATTAAATATTTTTAAAACTGTCTTAATAAATAAACAGTCGTTCACCTTGCAGTTGACAAGAACTGACTTAATACTGATCACTGCACTATAACGCGTGTCATGTGTTGATTTCTTTAAAAAATCTTTTATAATTTTATTTGAATGGTAATAAAAAAGTTTTTTACTTTGATTTTAGAGCACTTAAAACCGTTTGCACTATTAGCCTTTTCAAACCTCAGTATATTAAACATAGTACAGTTTTATTTTTCATAATATGTGATAACGATATAAAAGAGATGAAGCGGAGCAACCTTAAAGCTACCAGGAGTAATCTGTCTAAACTTTATAATTCGTGTCATCTCTAAAATGTATAGTGCCTTTAAACCGAAAAAAGTTTAAAATTATGTATAAAAACATTACTTCTTGGATTACACATGTTACAATAATATAACATGTGTAATCTAAAAGGTAATTTAAAATAGAGTAGAAACTGATGCAAGACTTCAGGTTGGGTGCTGTGATCACGAGGCGACGTGTTGTTAAATGACTAACTATAAAAGTACGAAATTTTAGATAATAAATATTCTTTAAATTACATGCCACCGGCAGCTAACCCAGAAATAGTTGTTGCACAATTATTGTACCAGTTCTTAACATATTATGTTGTCAAGGCTATTTCATAGTGCCACATGTCCCGCAACGTCGAACTTCTTAATTTGTAAGTGTATTATATTAATTTATTTATCTTTACATTAATCAACTATGATATATGGCCGAAAACGGGACTGTTATTGCATTACTTGACATTGGCCTATTTAGCTTGTTTAAATAATTATTTATTTAATTATTAACAATCGACATTTTTAATAATAGTCATACATACCTATTCAAAAGAACCAACGAGACATACATCAATTATTTCTTTTCGTTAATATTACCTGGAACAGACAAAAATACATTAGTAAGTATTTGATTAAAAAGTCACATTAAAAACTTATTTCATAATGTTTGTTTTAACAAAAATATGTTTAAAATTATAAATAAAGTCTAAGCGAATTCAGAAAAGAACCAAGTTATAAATTCAACTGTTTTTTTAACATATGTAAGACGATATCTTCCAAGTTAGATAATATTGGGATTTAGCTGATTTAATTATCATCGTTTTTATTAACTTGCTTTCGTATCTCTTCGGGTCGAATTTAGTAATTGATTTTAAACTCTAACTTCCAGGTGAGCAAGAGAATAAAAATTTGAACATCTCACATTGTCATTGATTATCAGATATTGAAAACAAAAGAAAAAACGTATTGTATGAAAAATGTTTAATACATGATTTTTAAAAATTTCGCTTCTTTTTGAACAATTCTTGTATTGGGTACTTGCTTTTATTATAAAATCGAAAAAAGGCTATATCCCTCGTTATGATTACTAAATTTATATATTATTAATACTAAATATATAGTTAATATTAAAAACTGAAGACGAAAGGAAAAAATGAAACACACTATAAACTATCGAAGGTGTAAGTTTATTAGTAAAGTATAAGTATATTAATAGTAGTACTATAGTTATTTTCCTTCCAATGTCGTTCGCTCAAACAACGTCATTAGTCATTACTCTCACCTACGTCACAGAATAAATAATAGTAAGGCCTACGTTAAGACATTCTTAAAAGAAAGAAGCAAAATTTATTTCAGAACAAAATCAACAAAATGTATTATACAGTTCATTAGGTCAAGCATCACATGCGTTTTCTAGCCTTTCACTTAAGAAACTAAGTTTACTACACAAGTTTTTTTAATTATTTATTTTTTATGTACTTCTTATTGACAGCAACAGAATTTTAATCAAATAAAATAACAGCTAAAACAACTACTATTACAGCCAGTACAACTTTTGTAAATGTATATTAAAAATCAATTATGCTTCTAACTTAGGTTGCTTAGGTGTAATATAATAAATGAAGATGAATGGTTTTAGTTTTTACCTCAAAATCGATTTATTTTTTACACGTGGATGAGTTCAATACACAAGAGTTAGTTTATGTTCTAGAAGAATACATGTATACAACTAGACAGTTTATGGTTGGTTTATCATTTATGGTCAGTTTATGGTTTAAAGTATGACGAAGATATCGTTGATGCTAACGATAAGGTAGGCTAGGCTATACAAGAAAGTTTTCCGCGGCATCTTAACAAATTATACAAAACTGATACGTCTGTTACATTGGTTAGTGTATATACAAATTAAGATTTATACTTGAAAATTGGAATCTCTGAAAGGACAATAATCATTTTGAAAACGAAATAGGGAAGTGTTATAATAAAGATCGTAATATTCCAAATTGAATTGCGAATTAAATTAAACGTACCACAGCTAAAAGTATGATCTAAATCCTGGAATGCAAATGTACTTTACTTAATCATTGCATAAATGTTACCACAGACCCAATCAAATACAGATTAAACAGCTATTCTAATAATACTATAATATCATTGCATAGATTTGAAATCTTATAAGATCATTACAAAATAGATTTCCCTTCAAGTACTGTAAAGTTAATTATTCTATATTAATATCCATGTCGAGAAAGACCACGTTTAATTTCAATATAATATGTAAATAACGAAATTTTTAATAACAGTTTAGATCCATTTATGTATACTTCCAGAAGATGATTTATTAACATTGTGTAGTTTACCATAGAATTTCGGTGTAAGATAAACCATCAACCCAATTCGTCCCGTGGGCGTATTGAGAGACGACTATGGGAAGTGTCAAATGTTATAGCTTTTGATAGATTGCTGTATAGCCGTCTTTATAATTCAAAATACCCACGGCGCATGTGCGGTAACGCAGAGCATAGTTCATAGTGCGAGATGTCTGGTACTGCGTTCGTTAATCCGTTTTCCGGTCGTGATATTTTAGACTGAGGTACAGCAGAAGCCCATTTCTAGCAGTGGGTTTTTACTAGCTGATGATGAAGGAAAAAAGGTTTTTTTATTATGTGCTAGAAGCTGTGCTGGTCTAGGTAAGGAGACCAGTATCACTGCCACCTAAAAGATCTATTGTGATCTCTGCTATGGCTATAGTTCACTGCTAAGCCGTGTGTCTTCAATGATTAGAAGGAGTTGCTTAGCCGTGAGCAATTTCACTTCTTCTGGTCGTAGTACATAGTTTTCCAGATGAGTGTTAGGTAAGGAAAAAAGTGTTACTTTGTGACATCATAGTATAGGAATTTCAAATGAAGAGTAATTTGAAATTCGTATAGTTACAAAGATTTTTGATATCTTGGGGAAGTATAATGATATAGTTATATATGTATATAGTGAAATTGTTAGCCAGTAACTTTACCAACTCTTCTTCTTCTTCACAAAACAAGAATCTGGTTTTAATTCTTTGGAATATATTAACAGTGGCATAGGCAAAGAAGTTTCAAAACTTTGTGTTTTTATCGAATTTTCAACTTTAAGCTCGTATGATAATTTTAAACTGGTTTTATATTTACAAACATGAATACACAATTAAAATTTTGTGTGAAAAGCATTGATTGTAGAGTAAGGGTCACGGTTAAGACCTTTTAACAAACTGTAACCGTTTGTAAGTTTATTTCACTGCCTTTATTGCCTCAATTTGGTTAGATGACACCTACGCCAGAGATCTGAAAGTAACATGCAGTCGGACATTGTTTCAATCAGTCGAAGATTTGTCATAGTCAATTATTCCTACTTACCCTATAAATTGAGTTAGATCCTTTGATCCTGGACAGACCTAGGATATCTCCCGGATACAAGCTCTTAATTTCCGACTTAACCTGGTTTTAAAAGGGAAATAGTAACAGAGATATATATAATATTCATTTTTACATATTTGTTTAGTTTTCCACTACTTAAATAATTCAAATGATCGATTCTAATGTTTACAAAAATTTCCAATATATTCCAATAATTACGTGTTATTAATTTCATATAGAATACAATAAAATTAGATGAAAAATACAAATTAAACAACATATATTCGTATCCCTCTATTTCATGCAATTTACTACTAAAAGAAGTTTCATAATGTGTCAAAAAAAAGTAATCGTGAAAGCCGAAATGGTAACATTATAAATTTTCTTTAGTGCAGACATAACGTAACCAATTGAAAGTGCCACTGACAATGCAACTTTGTACTCAAATGTACTCTCATCAAAAATATTACGTGTGACTTTCCTTTTAATGATCGATCAATTATGAAACACATTTGTTAAAAGGATTACTTAAAAGTCGTTGAATATTTTTCCATAACAAATAAAACATTTTATTATTTTAGAAAAGTGGTTACGTTTGGTAAAAATTTTAAATATACCCTCCCGCTAACTTTATTAGGTGTAATATAAAATGAACTATTGATTTTAAATATTCTGTCAACAAAAACATAGCCAAATAACAGTTTTTATTTTTAAAAAGCTCTGTAGGTTTTAGTATAGGCAAATTTATTTACCTAGATTCATAGGATAATTTTTAAGTCCATCCTAACTGAAATTGTCTCACCTATAGCAACGATGACAATAATCTCATTGCGCAATCATTTACATCGTGTACTTGACAACTCTGCTTCCAACATGGCACCGATTGTCGCACACAATAGTGGGTGTAAGTATGAGATATTAATAAGCCAATTAATCAAACTCTTGTTTAGATTCCATGAGCGGATGTGCGCGCTAATAATTGAAGCTTTCTCGGCGATTTGTATCTTCGCATTAATTATTCGACTACTTTGATGAATGGTAATATAAAATCGCTAAAGTTATGCAACTAATAGTACTTAGCTAAGCAGTATAATATGGTACTCGTATTTAAAATCAATAACAACACTAAAAACTTTTAATATTTCTATTTCTTATCATTTCTACCTGTAATAAAGCGCTGAACGTAACTGTTAACAATTGACATTTATGGATTTTCAAGAAAGTTTTACTTTCTTAATATTATTGAAATTAAAAATGAATGTTTCAACTAGTAATAATCACACCTCGGACTAACCTCAATAGTTACAAAAAGTTTAGAATCACATTGTAGCTATATTTTGTTTGTAGCATGAATGGGTCGGCTCGAATAGGGAGGGACCACGCTCTCACAGAATACCAGCGTAAAATAACAGCTTAAATGCTGCTGTGTTTCGTATGGTGAGTGTAGAGAACCGGAGTCCATTTTTACTGAAAACGAGACATTCCATCTTAGTTCTCAGGGTTGGCAACGCATGTGCTTTTTGATTATTCTTAATCTAAGATAAATGTAGATGTCTATGGACCACAGCACCCACTTACCATCAGTATAACTGTGTGCTGGTTTGTTAACCCAATTCTATAAAAAATGTCTAATGAACTTGCAAAGGCTACGTACTGTTACTGTGTAATAATTACGTTACCCATGTGTAGCCATTCACTAGAGGTATAAAGGGAACCAATCAACCACATGTTGTCCCGTTGATGTCGGTAAAGTTCCGATAGATGGCGGCATAGACCGACACTAGTATATACCATACCATTTACGGTAGACCTAATACCCTAAAAAAATAGGCTTTTGTTACGCTAAGACCTTTAACGAAAAACTGCTTTAAAGTTCACCACATTCAATACATCAATCCACCTACGATGCGCGGCCATTATGGTTAATCTCTACAACGGGAGACACCCATATCCTGAAGTGGATTTTGACAAGTTGTCAAAAATTACACTAAAATAAACATGTGGCATTCCTTGTGGAGGGGAGGCCTGTATTCAATAGTGTAGGTACTTGTCAAGCGTATAATCGTGCATAAAAATAGAAAAGAGTTTTTTATGCAATTGTTTTTAATTTTTAGAAGTTAACAACGGTTTGCTTCGTCTTTTTCATGCGTACAGCAAATGAGTGGAACAATTTGCCGGCGTATATCTTTCCATCCGAATACAATCTTGGTGTCTTCACGGCAAGAGTGAATAATTTTTTTACGTGGTAGAGCAACGTTGCAGCTATATTATCGTTATAGCATAAATGGGTCGGCTCGACCGGGGAAGGATCACGCTCTCACAGAAAACCAGCGTAAAATAGCAGCTTAATGCTGCTGTGTTTCGTATGGTGAGTGTAGAGAACCGGAGACCCGCTTTACTGGGATCGAGGCATTCCATCTTAGTCCTCAGGGGTGAAAACGCATCTGCATTTTGATTCTTAATCGAATGTAGATGCCTATGGGCCACAGCATCCACTTACCATCAGGTGGACTGTGTGCTCGTTTGTCCCCTTATCCTATAAAAAATAGGCTTTTGTTACGCTAAGACAGTGCGCTGTACATCTACTAGCTACATCGCCACTAACCACCAGGTGGGATTGTGCACTTGCTTATAATTAGTAAAAAAATATTTTAAAAGACACCTAGAGATTATGCACTGCTGCATTTTGCAATGTATGAAGGAATTACGTAAAAATAAAAGACCCCGCACTTCTTCGCGCATTGTAATCGTTGAGGCTACCGTGATGCAACATGTCAAGGGCAATTAATATTAACGAAGTTATGCAGTAGCGTGTGATGCGTGAAGGATAATGTTATAATAGCCTAACAAATTAGGCATTATAGAAAAATCGCTTTAACCTTGTTCGTATCCTGCGTTTTCTCTAAATTATTTAGAAATCTTTAAATCTTAATTTGTTTGTAAACAACTGTATCCTGTAGATAAATGGAATTCTCTCTATCACAATTAACAGGATGAGATCATTTTAGAGGCATTAATGTATGTAAATAAAATTATTATCCTTCGATACTCGAACATTTTTGCTTGATTCTAACATCTTATGGTCCACCTGCAACTCGTGAGTTCTGCTGATGTGCAGTCATAGAAGATGCGTACGCGTACGTACTCGAGTTTCAAATAATACTTAATACAAATATAATCGGCTACATTTTAAATGCATCTAAGAACGTGTGATTGATTTAATGCTGTGTTAATATGTATGCTATACTCGTATGTACTTTTTTTTCGTGTGCGGATATATTGAGATGACCCCGTGTCTGACTCAAAATCTCATCACTCCTTTTTACGTCGTATAGCTGCAGTACAAAAAGGTTATTTCGATTAAGGACCTCACTCGCACAGAATACCAGTGTAAAATAGCTATACTTTCATACTGTTTTACATAGTGAGCGATGAGAACTGGAGATCGTCTTACTGGTATCGAGGCATTCCATCTTTGTCCTTGATCTTTGGTTTTTATTCTAAATCGAGACCATAATATTTGGATGTTTATGAGCCACAACACGCGCTCAGCTCAGGTTATTGTATGATATCGCTATAATGTGTCATTCTTACTTTTATATAAAAAGAATTTCTTGATCTTATTGCCGTAAGATTTTTTAATAATTGGATTATACCAATAGCAAGTTAATACAACAAAATTTCAAGCAACATTTTTATAGCCTCTGATTATCATCAATAACAATGATGTCGTTGAACACTTTTGCTTCAAAGTGAGTTTATTGCATTAAAAAATAACACGCTGGTCTGATCAAAGATATCTGTTTAAAACTTTCTGCTACCTATTCCTTACAAAATATTATTTTCGTTGTGGCATTGTAGTCAGCTAATCTGCACAGTATTATGATGTGGGTGTTTATTCAAAATTATTTTTAAATTTCAATTCTGTTATATTTATTTCTAAATAGAATAAATATAACAGAATTGAAATTTAATTGAAATTCTATTATCCCTCATTACAGCTTATCAAAGTCCACTGCTGAACTGAGGCCTCCTAACAGATTGTCTCATAAGAAGAATATTTACCATAGCTGGCACACTTGGCACGGGTTGGCATCTGCAGATTATAATTTTCTAGTTGTTGATCTTCAAGTGTGTTTTCCTCTGCCGCCTCTTATAACACACGCGGGACGAGATGGGGTAGTGAATACTCTTACAGCGCTACTCCACAGCTAATGTTCACAAATACGATATATATGTAGCTATATAGGCCTTTCTGGGATTGCGTCAACTATCAGAACATACTGACCAATGACCATACTGGGTAGACAACTCGTCTACAGAATAGAATGTTATTTACTTGTAATAATTAAATTATTGAGTATTCTTTTATTTGCCACTGGTTTTAAACTGGTTTCTAGTACTTTCGTACCAAGAACAACCAACAAGAAACCCAGATTGTTTTAAACATAAAATTTTACAATTATTTACATAAATTATAAATAATAATTAAACCAGTTTGGTAGTGATGGCTTCACTCTTACAAGTTATTTTTATTCAAGTATAAGTCGTTATTTTTTATAAACCTTTTTATACCTTTTTCGTTAAAAAATAATTTAAACTTGTTGTTTGACAAATATTTAACATATTCTGGTAGTTTTGAATGAGAGTAAAGTATTCTGCATAATATTTCATATGATAACGAAACCAGGTATAGAAATACTTGTCTTTTCTTACCTTAAAACAAGTTTTACTTAAAACATGCATTATAAATGCTCATCGAGATGTCTATAAGGGAATAATACAAAAGGGTTAACACTCTCTAGCAATTTTATTCTTCCTATCTTATTAAACTTTATCGTACTTAGTTGAGTGTAGAAAAACTAAGTAGGTACCTCAGTCCAACCATTGAACGGAGCGAGGAATTTACACTCGGCGGCAACTCGAGTTGATTGCCGCACGTGCCGCCGAACTCTCTCCACTGAGGCCTAATGATAGCCTACAATAAACTTTTTACACTTGCCAATAATAACAAACTAAAAACTTGAGACCTAAGTTGAGAGCATAGAGAGAAATGCTTTTTACAGGCGCGTTTTAGGTTCAGAACACTGTTCTGTCATGCACGCTGAACGCCCCGCCCCGCAGAACGTTCGTCATTTAAGTAGTTGTTTTATTTATATTCGCCTGAACACATAATACGAAAGTAAAAATTAATTTCTCTCACACTTTATATTTCAATAAACTTAAACCCAAACGAAATCGAAAGTCGAGTTGGTCATTCTTAAGGAAACCACTTTCGATGAGTCTCACTTATCTTCTGTTCTAATAAATGAAGATAGCGGTTTGTCGTACGAAATCACAACAAGTTTAAAAAACTTGATACATTATAAGTTCATCAACACATACGTTTACATATGCGATACCTGTTTCAAAGTTATTGATATCTCCTGTGTTTGTATTATAATTTTTTGTTATTATAATATAGAATTCGCAATAAACTCTTAAGAATGTCAGAATCTTCAATATTTAGTACAGTTATTAAATAAGTTAGATAATATTTAATTTATGACATGTATAAAGTTTTATTATAATGTAACATTTGTTAATCATCGTAAACTTTAACTACTAATAAGCTTATTTACATTAATCGGTAAATGCAATATCAAAGAAATATAAACAATATTTTAAAACTATAACAAAAATAAACATCAATTATCACACAGTCTAACTCCCCGTGGTATCTAGAAGGGCTATACTTAGCCTTTGGGCGATAAAAGAACCAGTCCTCAAATAACAAAGTCTACATGATTGCTTAAAAATCTGGAACATTCTGATAAATTGACAGAATGAAGCATCGTTAAGAGAATGTTGTATTTCGTAGTATTTGTTAGTCTCATTTTAACACTTTAAAATGCTTTTAAACTTTAATAGCCGTAAAAGTTTTGAAAAAGAAAGACTTTATCGGTAAATGATGTCATGACAGCCCTAAATTGAAAAATAATTATATATTTCTGTACCAGGTAGATGATTTGTTCCAAAGGTTGTTTACCCGAACCCTTGACCGGTTTCAATCTCAAATCGAATATCAAGTCATCTTCTATGGAATCTAAATAACATGTTAGGTTAAAGAAACACGAAGGCGTTAAGTGATTTCGCTTGTAAAAATTAAATGATTTATTCAGAAAAAGAAATAACTTATTATAGAAATATTTTGTAGTTTAATCTTCGCATTCATATTAAATATTGTTTCATACAAAAAACTAATTACTAGCGCATTAATATACAGGGTTTGCAAATACAGAGTGGAGAAAAATTAATAAAAAAATCTTAAAAATTTTCTCTTTTTTATCTTTTAAATTCAAAATGCGTGGTAGTGCATTGTTTTAACTAATTTTATTGCGCAGTCACATATTTGAAAGGATCGATCGGTAGGCAAAAACGTTGTTGCCCATAATAGTAGTAGTAGAATTTCAAATAATAGTAGAATTTCATTTACTCGTATTCAATTAAAATTCATTAATTGTGAATTATTATTTATATATTTGAACTTAAGTTTAAAATTTAGCTACTCTTTAAAACATAGCATATGTGGTAAAAAAAATTACTTTGATATACATGTGACTAAAAATTATTACAAAATGAAAATGTCAAATATATTTTAATGATTATTATAACTTAAGATAATCTATACTAAGTAATTATGTATTAATAGTTAATTTACTTTACATCAAACCACATCTATCAACATAGAAATATGTAAATTAAAATTATAATATCGAAAATAATACTTTACGAAAATTATAAATTTAAACTAGCTGTTGAAATTTTAATAATGCTTCATAGTTGATTCTTTCAATCATGTTTTTTAAGATAGCTATTGGTTAAGGGTTATTTTTAATCAGAAATATTTGTATCAATCTTTTCTATCCTACAACATTTTTAGGGATCTTAGAGTTCTTAGGATTTTAGGGATCTTTAGGGATTTTAGGGATAAAACGAAACCCCTAAAGGATCACTTTGTTGTCCGTCTGTCAAGATCCTTTTTCCACGAACGGGTAGAAATATCAATATCAAATACTAATGTCTACAGTCGAAATTAAATATAATCTTTTATATATTATGTGTGTTTACGTACATATCTGCAAAGACTAGTGACCCATTGACATTTATGTTAAAGTTCACGCTATACCTTAACGCAGTTGGAAACAGGAAGCTATTGCGAAACGATAATGCATGTTGATGTTGCAAGGTGGCAATGGGTCAGCCATATAATAGCTCGAAGACCTGACAGCCGAAGCAAACGGTAACAAGAACTGTCAATTCTGTTCAGCATTGGGATTAGATGAGCTATAGCGATAGTTAGTGGTGGTCCTTCTATGGATCGAATTGTTTTAGAAAAGCAGTAACTTGAATGTACACGTATGTTAATAATTACAAAATAATCATTTAAAGGCATTTTTATTAAGCTTCTAATTTACGAGAAAGTCAGGTAATCATATTATGAAATTACTACTGCTACTTAAATGATTTTTTTTAAAACCAACCCACGTTCAACTGCGCGCAGTTCGCTTCGCCTTCGCTGCCGGTTCATATTAAGTAGCTATTTTTATTTATTAAAATTATAAACATAATTTTAAACAAATCAGCGAATTACCACTGAGTGACTGATTCATCACGATATCTCTAAAACTGTACACCCGATTGACTTGAAAGGGGGATGCCCACTGTTCATAGACACTTCGGCCATTGGTGCCCACATATAAAAGCATATGGAAATGATAATATGCAATTAAAATAATGAAATGGTTAAGGAATTGCTTTAAAAAAAGTCGGGATTTTTATGATATAAAAGTTTTTATTTTCACAAATACAGTTTTTTAATGACTACTTTTACCAATTTTATTGCTTTTAATTTCTTTAACTTTTGTTTCCCGACATTTCAGGTGCTTTATAGCACCCATGGTCACGGGGGACTGAGGTGACTGCCATCCCAATGTCAGTATTGGGACATGGAGTACCTTCAGCTTTTTATTATTATTTTTATAGTCCAATCTACGCAGATTGAACTTACTCTATCTTTAAGTATTGCAGTGGTATGCTTGGGTTTAGTTTTAATTTTATTAGTTATAGTGTCCCAAGCAGTTGGTAGTACCCAACCGCCATTTATAATGTACTCGTAGATGCTCACTAAGAGGATTTTACGATGGTCCCATAAAGAAATCTTGATATTTTATATCTACGTTATTATCGTCTATTATCGTGCGCCCAGCGAAGCGAGCTTGTATCAATTAGTAATACATTTATAGAAGTAAGGTATAGTAAAAGATAATCCTGTTTTCTATGAAATTCCACTCGTTACGTAAAGTATGACCTACGTAATTTATGGGATTAATCAATTATCCCCTCCGTTAAAATGTCAGGTTATTATTTGTAGGTTGATGATTTCTGGCTTGAATACTCTATTTATTACATCTTTTTAATATATACTCTAAAGTAAATAAGTTACAGCGCTTTTTGAATTGACACTTCAATTAGTACCTAGCTCCTGTGTTAATTACAATTTTGCGATAATATGAACTCAACGATCTGGTCCATTAAGTACATTTTAAAACATCACATGCAGGCTGGGTGGTATGTGCAGTAATCACATTTACTTATAATTGCGTGTGATTAGAAAAAAAAACGGCGATTCATACGCACGCGAGCAGTCACGTTATGAGACTTCCGTAAAAGCACCTGGCAGATATGTGAGAGCACCTGGTAGGTATTTAAAACGTAGGAAAAGAAATTATTACTTAGATATTAAAAACAACTTTTAATAAAACTAAAAAAAAGTTCACTTCAAAGAATCGAAAAGAATAAAACAATTTTAAACATCGCTTCTGAAGTTGGCGCTAAGTCATAAGTGCATAGAAGATTTAAAGCCCTGAGTTCAGAAGCTTATATAATATGAAAAATATCTTTTTTTTAGTCATTTAAATTCATATTTTGCTTTTTAAACTTACGAATATAAATAGTTATATTAAAACTCTGTTCGCTATTTTTCCACCCTTAGTATAGCTTAGCATTTGTATCCAAATTAATTTGACCATCCGTGAAGTAATAATATAAATAATAATATATAAGAAGGATCATTAAAATCGGTTCACATTTTACAAAGATATCGCGTAACATGCATAAAGAACACAGTTGAATTGACAATCTCTTTCTTTTTTAAAGTTTAATAATATTTAAATTTATTTATTTAATTTATTTATGTTTGTCATTGTAAAATTTAAGTTTGTAAACTGCCTCTACAATAAAAATTAAAATCCCAGTGTCCCCTTCACACGTTAAAGGGGGAACGTGTTCTAAAAAAATCATTTAATTATTAATTCCACTTATACCTAACACCATTCGATCCCGTCCGTAAATTACTTCTCTCTTCCTCTGTCGATTACTTACGCATAATTGTCCAGACCGACACGCACTGTAAACTTAAAATCGTTCGCACAAATTAAGACAGTACATAAATATGAATAATCGATTTCTATTCTTCTATTCATATTACATTGTATAAAATGTCTACGATACAATCATTACCAGTTTGACACCTTTAAAATCTGTTTTTATATGAGATTTATCACAAAAACTGTGCCAGAAAGAAGGCTAGATATAAAGTAGAAAAAAAATTGTGCGTGTCAGCTCTGACGCGTGACTGGAGTTTACTACTTAAAAAGATTGTCTTAAAATATATGCAATAAGCAAAGAAAGTAAATGAACTTATATTTTTATTTATGTTGATTTGATAAAATATACTTACTATGTAAATTATATTACGTAATGTATCAAATGACATAGATCACATTTATGCATTTCCTATGAGATGCGCGAGTATGTTGCACAGAGGAAAATTATAACGAATTTACATTTTGTTAACAATTGATTTTACTACCCATCTATTTTTCATACGGTGCACTATAGGTATATGTAACGATTCTTAACGAGTAAACTCTAATAAATCTTAAGGTATTATTATCCAAACTGCTAAAACCGGAAAAATGAATTGTAACACGCAAACAAATTTTGCGAAAATATATTATAACAAGTACTGCATAAAATGCTTTTGTGAATTTTAATAATAGCCAAAAATTTCTGAAAATTATACTTAATGACCTTATACTAATTACCATTAATCAGATTTGATTCTCTAATATGCTGTCGATTGAATAAAAACTAAATTTACGGATTTTATCACGTTTATTTCACTACTTTTACTTATTTTTAATTCGCGACGTTTCGGGTGCTTTACAGCAACTATGGTCACGGGGGGACTGAGATGTTTGACGTCCCAATGTCATAGTTAGTCCGGCTAAAATAAGTAAAAGAAGTGAAATAAACGCGATAAAATCCGTAAATTTGGTTTTTATTCAATGTGTAGTGTTCGCGTAAATTTAAGAAATCATTATGCTGTCGATTTTTAACAGCAACAATAACGAATAACTCTTGGTCAATTATATTTTTGGTAAAAGATAACTTGATTAATGATCGTTTAAACTTAGGAAATCCCAGTAAATTTATAGATTAATTAATTATCTAAGATAACGATCATTATTAGATTTCATAATTTTAAGGTTCTATTCCAGTAACTTTTTTAAATTTTTTTGGTCAAATATAGCCGGCCCCTAGATCCTTTATATTTTATTGCTATTTTGTATATTATATTTTATTACTTTATTGCAAATTGAGTAAATATTTCATGGATGTTGATAAAATAATATTGCTAAGTATATGATTAATTAACTTACTTCTAAATTCGTTCCGTCTGGGTTGACACCATCCTATTGCTACCAAACAGAGCAGTTCACGCACTGCTGTCTTCCTAAGAGTTTCTTAGGTTTCGGAAGCGTAAGTGATTGATATAAGTCAAGTGAAAACGCTTTTGTTACATATATAGTACATTTATTATCTAGGTCTTAACCGCTACCCACTAGGTGGGATTCTAGCCAGGCACTGCCTTTATATAGTTAAGAGAAAGCGCCAGTATGATTGCACACTGGAAAACATTAATTTCGACGCTCCGTAGGCCTTCTTAGTTTCAAATTATTCATTAGCGTCCATAGACTGCAATATCCACTTGCTATTACGTGGACTATGATGACAAGTAATATTTATTTCAAAATTCCATGACGTTGTGCGATTCGTTAAATTTGTGTTTATATTTATATTTACCTATATTTATTAATTTATTCTTTTTTGCTACACACCATCAACTTCGTTACCCCTGTAACAAAGATTGGTCTTAATGCCCTACGTCATTCTTTACCGGTTTACCCTGGGAAAGAAAGAATAAATAAAGATGTTGTTAGGTTTATATATTAAGGACAAAATTATGTGAGGATATACATAATTTTACTCCGAAGTATATATTAACAGAAAGCTATAAAACACAAACCCTTTTATTTGTGGTCATTGTCGTTTTCGTTAAATTTGGTACCACTTAATAACGTGTAAGGTTGACAGTTCTTGTTAGTACGGTTTACTCGTGTATCATTGGAACTTTTATAACATTAACGACAGTGCTTTTTTAATTCTAGTTTTGACATATTTATGTAACTTTATTCATATAAGTCACCGTATTTAAATGTATTATTTTTACCAATCATGTTATTTTAAGTCTCATTTAAATGGATATTTGTTCTTTTATGAGATAATAAACTCTTTAAACCTAACGACAAATTATTGGTGCGTAAACGGTATATTTATTTATTTTATTTGGCTGACTAACAGCGAGTACGCTAAAATTAATCAAATATATAAGCAATAATACTAAGTAACTGCCACACTATTTATAGTTTAACACAGCATGCACCAATTTTAACAACAATACAGCAAAATGATTTCATTCATCATTATTGATATCAATGTCAAATACAGTCTTTTTAATTTTAGATACAGAGGTAACGTACAGTAATATCTAGTACAGTAGAATATACCATATAATATATAGTTAAATATAATGCCAACGATATTAAACAAAGCGGTTAGAGATTAATCAACACCCGATATATTTCGTATTTATATAACAGGAGCGTAAAGGGGAATGCCCACTGTTAGACACTTCGGCCATGGGTGCTCACATATAAAATCATACGGAAATAATAATATGCAATTAAAATAATGAAATGGTTAAATAATTGGTTTTAAAAAAGTCGGAATTTTTAAGATATAATAGCTAAGTTAGCAACCAAAACTACAATAAAAACAAGGCCCGGTAGCAGATTAGTTCAGCGTTAGCTTCTGTGTCGCGGGCAATCCAACTCGGAATTAAGTAGTATTTGTATTCATCATTATCATCATTGCAGCCCCTCACAAGTCCACTGTCTAACATAGTCCTCCCCCAAGTAGTGCCACAAAATATGGTGACAAACGAGTACAAAGACCATCTGATTGTAAGTGAATGCCTTTGGACCATAACATCTATGAAGAATCAAAATGCAGATGCATTATCACACCTGGAGACTAAAATGGAATACCTCGTTTTCAGCAAAAGTGGTCACCTGTCCACATCTCTTCACTCACCCACCATACGAAACTGTCAATTTAAACTGGTATTCTATGAGAGTGTGATCTCCGGTTGAGCCGACCTATTCGTGATACAACATTTAATTAAATTAATAAAAAATTTAATAAACATTTAACTACAAAAACATTTAACGACATCTAAGCGTCATAGTTTACAATTATCAATATTTTCACAGACATTTTATAAATTTAATGAATGAAATGAGAACAAAAATTACAATATTTACGCAATAAGATCTCTTAATGAGGGAACGATTTCGTGAAAACAATGTTCTGCGGCATTGACTAGCTTTACAGACGCCAACGGAAGGAAGACAATGCTACAATTTACCGACTCTTTTATGAGAAACAGATTACGTATGCTTCCCTAAATAAACAAAAGGCACGATGTTAAAATTTCACGGTACTTCTTATAGACTTAAAACCCAGCGTACCTGTTATGATTAACAATAGTACGGAACAACGTTGTCATTTCACATAATATAATTTCTGAACAAATCTTGCAATAAATGTACGGGAAAACAATATGAAATACATAGTTTTACTGCATCTAGCTAGTTGGTGATGTGTGACGAAAATTAGTATTATATACCATAAAAAAATTTCCTTGATAAAAATATAAATAGTAAAATAGTTATTTTTTACCTTTTTGAGTGACCTAAGGATTTTTATGATTCTTCTAAATAGTTACAATAAAAGGTTCATATTTTGTCACCGTCCTGGGTGGAATTATATTATGGGAACACCCTTGAATCTTGAATTAAGAAATAACCATTAAAATTGGTTCACAATCATAAAATAACGCGTAGTACAAAAAACACAGCTAAATTCAGAACCTTCTCCTTTTCTTAAATCAGCTAATAGAGTGCTAATCATACGCAAACGTTATAATGGCAATATGTAATACAGTAGGTACGCTGATGGCCTCTAAACATCGTTACATTGTACATTTCGTAAATGCTAAAGGGGTACTAATGTTTTATGTACATATCAAATAAACAGTGGTCTTGTATAGTCAATAAACGTGTAGCGTGCTGTGATATATTTTTTAAATTTATATGAGTAGTTGTAATTTATTTATTAAAAGTGTTCGCTTAAAGTTCGCTTAAGGTTTCCTCGCAGGAAACCGAGTACGATTTTCGCCAGCATCAGCAAAATCGTCAATTATTTTTTTAAAGATGATTTAATGATAATACGCACTTTAAACGCTCTCGAAATACCGATCGAAAGTTAAACAGACTATATAATAGTACGATTAAAGTAGATCCTACATAAGAGAAGATCAGAAATGAGAGGCGGGCTGTACTCAACAGTGGGATGTACTTATCTAGGCAGTAACTTAAACTTTTAACTTTAGCCTATATTTCTTTTTCGAATTTAGCTGACAGAGATCCCTGCGCCTAGTTCTAATTTATACTTTCAAGTTACTCATCAAAGTTCTCTCTTATTACGTTTGTGATGGTTCTGTAAGTCTTTTACAATTTAATTTAGACCCTGAGCTTACCTTTATTACATTTCTTTGCAAAAAACGAAATGTAGGAAATATTAGTTTTATATGTGGAAACAATTTTTATAATATATAATTAGGTACATTATATATTAAATCAAAATCATTATATATTAAAACAATAAATGCATGTAAACAAGCATCCAATACCTGAGCTACTGCGGCTGTATGTAAATTTTCTAAGAATAACTTTTACTTTAATATAATATTCTCAATTTTGAAACGTATCAATGTTTTCACCATTTCTAAACTCAATCTCAAATATGGAAGACGTTCATAGGAAGAAGCATCAATTATTTTCGAAACTTTAAGGTAATAAATATTAAATTACAGTTGTTTTACTTATCTCAAATTCAAATGGCGTTTGGCTATTCTGAGAATAACCAATGCGGATAATCCGTTGCCAAATATTGATTGCCACATAAAGTGATGTCACGTTTGTGATGATGTGATGTAGTGTTTGGACCAAGCTCAAACAATTGAATAAAAATATATAGTGCGATGAAAAATCCAATAATTTCTAAATCAAATATTTAATCTGTTACCAGTACATATCACGAAGAGCAGTCATATTTACAAATTTATGTTGAATGTGTTCTTTTATACATTCGGCCAAAATATATAAAGATGATGACCTTTTTTAAAATACATTATACAATGACTAAATCACATTTTATTTTAACTTATTTTTAATTTCCGACGTTTCGAATATCTTGCAACATTCATGGTCACGGGGGGTCTAAGGCGTTCAACGCCCTAATGTCATAAGTAACCCGCGTTAAGCTAATTAATCAGTACCTATGTAGTATTCGTGTAAAATATATAACCAGTACGATTTCAGTTCAAAAATAAAGCAACGCAAGACGTCGAGTCTGCGTTAGCGTTATGCTCTAGTTCTCCATTCCGTCATTGTGATTTAATAATACAATATGTTTTATTGTTAGCCAAACAAAAAGTCTAATCATAAACTTACAAAAAAAAGCCTCTACCTAATGAAATAATATTAATAATTTGGCTTACACATATTATATTACTTCAGCATATAAATGTGTCAAAAATCTCAACGGCGATAAAATAATGTTTTTCTTAAGCGTTTCAAAAGTTTTTTAATATTTTTATACTTTTAACCTTTTGTTGACATTCCTTTCAAATAATCTTTTATAATTTCTCTATGGTTCATTACAATACGTTATCAAAGACATAAAAAATGGCACCCCTAAATTACCACAGGTAATTGATTATTCATTTAGAAGCAAATGGACACGGATATAATCATACATAAAAGTATTTTGTAGTCTAGGTTCTAGTTAATGAAGTCAAACTATTTTCTTAAATTAATTACTAATTTTTAAAAATATTTATGAAAAAATATTATCTATATATCGGTTTATTACATTAGCATATTATCTATTTTACTAACGTGAATTATATATTTATGTAAAGTAAAAAACCTTTTTAGGGTATTACTAAAGTTATCAATAACTTATTCTACGATCGTTCTGATCTTTCCAGCCGGACGTCCAGTCGTGAATATTCGGAACGGCATTCTAGGACCTTAAAACGTTGACATCTGATGAAAATTCGCATTCTCAAATTTGGACCGAAATCTATAACTTCCTACTTTTGAACATTATTAATTTTTTAAACGGGAAGTTAAGAATATTTTTTCCTCATAAATTATTGCCTCCTTTGTTTATAATTTTTTGAGATAACCTGTAAATATCTATGCACTATATAATTAATTTGCTAACTATACTAAGGGATAGTATGAATAATATATAATTGTATAAAGTATGGACCTGTTATTGGCATTAAATATTATTTAAGAATTACTGTATATATTTTTAACGTGCTAATGGTTCAATACAAAATGTTACTGTTTTCTTTCTTTCATATTTTTATTTATTTATTTATTATAAAAACAGTAACAGCACCATATTAGTTATTGGTCTCCAAAGATTTTGCGTCCATAGGTTGCAGATACTTACGTGCATCATTAAATGGACTATTAACTCGTTTGTCACGTAAATGTTATAAAATTACCTCCAAAGTCCATTAGTATTGCATATTTTATGGCTTGAATCGTCCTAAAACAGTGACTTAGAGGAGTGTTAACCTCAACGCAAAATTAACAGAATTTGTTTTCCGTGTCTTGAATGTTTAACAGCATAACAACGTGACAGAATGTTTGTCTCCACTAATGCAATCATTAAGTCATAACCACTCGCGAAGACTAACATTAACTCATGATTAGTAAGAATCGAACACGATTAATTAATGCATTATTATAGTCCATAAAAATAACTGTACTTTATTCGCCAAGAATAACTTAACATGTTAAAGAGTATAGCAGTAATTTTGTCCTGATTTCCTTAAATTTAGTTTTAACATGAACAAAACTCGTTAGCACGGTGACTTAGAATTTGACTGCGACGTTGCGGGGCCGCAAGTACTTAATTATTACTCTGGATGTTTGTCTTTTTTGTATTATATATATAAGTACTGCGTCGCCACGATACAGGAGAAATGAGAAAAGACAACAAAAAGTTTTTCAAGCTCCCCGGTGAAATGAAGAAATTATTGGATTTGTCATACAAGAAACCCTATTAATAACTTCTAATCTAATTTGTCATATCATCATAACTTCTAGTATTTTTTGCTTAGCTTAAGCCTGGTTCAACCGGTGAACGACCACGCTCTCACAGAATAACGGGGCGCTAGAGTTGTGGTGAGTGACCAGACCCAACCTTAATTAGTAGATATTTAAGTTTGCAGAAGTAAGTACCTTTATGTAGTGCGATTATGTACCTCTGGTGGAAATCGTGGCATTTGATCATTGATTACGTTCTATTGTGTAGGTAAATAAATTAGTATCGATTAAAACTCCTTATTTTTATGTTGATGTTTTAATTTCGATTATTAAAATATTATCAAGATAAATATTACCAAACGATTCTTACTAGAATTACATAATCGCGCTGATGTTTTGTAATTCTTACACGAGGATAGATGCGTCTATAGGTCACAGCATTCATTTACCATCAGGTAAAAAAATGTTATAAATACAACATACATTTTTAAATACATTTTATACATTTTTAGGTACTTTCTCTTTGTGAGGTGAGGCAAATTTTTCTGGTTTCTCTATCGAATGTAGTATTATAAGATGGGTCTTTTAAAATAGTTAAAAGTTTCTATCAACCACTTTCAGGGATTAAATTATATTTTCGAAAAATCATACTTCAAATTAATAGTCAATGAAAAAATATAGAACACTACTACAAATATATAAAAGCTACTTAGCAAAAAAAGCTCATCTAAATACTTTCACAAAAATTAAAGCGAAAACTGAAATTAGAAAGTATTAGAATTTATTTTTTAGATAATAAAAGAAATAGCGTTTACAGTGGAATCCTACGCGTATCTCATTCCCATCATGCACTTGACCAAGTCTTTTAGTGTGTAGTTACAAGAATATTGTCATTTATCATTATCATTAATTTTAAATATTGTGTTAATAATTAATTACTAACATCTGTCGCAGTCGATTTATACTACATAAAGTATCCGTGATGCAATGACTTACATCAACTGCATTACGGTGATCATCAGAAACACTATCTACAAATTTGCCACACTTATAAGTGTGGCAACTGTCCATCAATCTTCTTAGTGTCACATTGGGTGAGAATCTAGGTAAAGAGACAGGTGACTTCCGACAGCGAGACTAACAGTTTTGCCAGCGATTATGACTTGGCCAGGTGTATACTGAACCGCACAAAATCATTTATAAATTAATATCGAATCAAAGCTACAAACAAGCTACAATTTGCTTAATGATTTTATTGTTTAATTATTTAATTTATTGTCTTTCAGATGCGTTTAATAAAACTCAATAGCAATATTATAATGTATATACATTTTATAATGTCTTTCTTATTTTGAAAATAACATAAATAATCTAAAACGCATTACCATAAAATGTAAATTATACAAATTTTTGCAAGTAAATTATACTAGTATAGATTTTTAGATAGAAAATAAACTAAATCAAACGACAGAATCACAAATACAGAAACAAGTTATGATATCACTTCAACATACTATAAATTGTTTTGGTCTAAAACTAGTTTATCTGATTACGGTCCAACATAAAAGTTTTTATAAATATATATAACTGTTTTAGTGTTGTTGCCATCATAACTGTAAACTCTAAAATGTGTAAATCTTATCTTCAAATTTGATCTTGTGTGGGCGAAGATAAAAATTAATAATTTATAATTTATAAAAATTACTAGTGCTGATTATAAAAAATATAGCTACATCTAGTATTCTCAGCCTACGCCTAACCTCCTCAGTAAGGATTTTACATTGCGCCGGGACGCTTGGTGTGAATTTTTATTTTTTATTTATTAATTAGTAACACTACCAACAAATTAAGGTACATTTTAATAATACAGGTATATACTCTTAGATGCACATATTATAAGTCAACTTGCAATTAGTTGAATTGTAAGTTGAATGATAAAAAAGAAGCAAAAGGAATAAATAAAAATAAAAAAATATTATATTACAAAACAATACGCTAAAGCTTAATTTCCTTCGGCCGAAGTGTTTAATAATTTAATAATTTTGGATTTAACTTTTTTTTTTCTAATATACAATAAACAAATTAATAGCAGTCTGGTTAGCCTAGGTATTAAGGAGTGGTTAACATTGGAGTAGGATACCGCGGTAAACGACAGGAAACTTGAAGAAATACTTGACTTAACATTTCCGGATTATTCATGGATTTATTCATTATGTCGAAATATTTATGATTATATTTAGAAATACCATGTGCATGTCAATGTAAAAAAGTAGTATCGTGTTTAAATTTTCTATAGCGTAGTAATTAAGTATTTGTTTTCGGAGCCGTGGGTTCGAATCCCACGCGGCACCCGCTTATTGGTAACGGAGCATTTCCGGAACGGAACGGAACATTTCATTTTAATTTTGATTTTAATCAAGCACATCTTCTTGCCAACAGGTGGGCAGTGGATTAATTTGTTACCCATAATTTTATAAAACAAGTGTAACTAACACCAAAAAAAAATATATTTATAAAATCCATAACATACAATCCATATCCTAACAGCATTATTATTTTATATGTTAATGCCTCGATAAATCAAGAAAACACATAAATAAAATGGTTGCGACAGTAACGCGCACCCTTAATTTAATGTTACCACGTAGTTACTATTATTTATTCTGTGATATTACCTACTACATTAACTCATGACTGATGGAACATTAAGTCACCTTCGCGCCTTAATAAATATGAAGAGACAAATTAATATGTTAACCTTTTGCTTGGGAAAATGTGTGCCAACATTGCTTTCAAAACGAAGTCATTTTGTATGTGAATGCGACAATGGACGATAATAATTACTTCTTTATTACATGAGAAAGGTTTTATCGTTGATATAAGAATGATCTTGTGTAAATATTACCTCGTACTGGGCGACAGAAGTATCAAGAAGAGCCTGTTACCTGTAACGAAAGCAAGGTAATATAAGTATGTAAAACGCTCTGGTCCTTAACTTATTAATACCAGTTCAGTA